>JAJJMC010002511.1:1753678-1844433 GCA_023531435.1 Papaver californicum | reverse complement strand
GTTAAGGGCAGTCTGTTGAACAGGCGACTTCACCTCTCTGTGTTTGAATGTGTGTGCAGTTTAATTCTAACTCTCCCTTAATCATCTTCAAGTTCTCTGTGTTTATTTTTCTGTGTTACAGAAAGTATATTATCCAACACTAATAAAACTCGGCCAAGTCTTTTATATTTTCTTAAACTCTTCGTGTTCAACTCCGCCAATATCTCTCCACCAACAACTGCCGTGGACTCGAACTAACTGTCTTCTCCCTTATTCAATCGTCAACTGCAAAGAACATCACAGACTTGAATGCTATTCAACATCTTCTCCAACTGTCCGTCAATTGGCAGCTCCATCTCGAGTTCCATTTTACTGAATCATCACAGACTCTTTATCACAGGTTCATCTTAACATCCCCATTCTCTGTCCATCTTCAAAACTAACAAACCACAGCTGCAACCATCACTCGAGTTCATCACAGTGACCTCCATCAATCATTGATCAGCATCATAGCCACCATCTCACTTCCAACAGCTCTCATAAATCTCTGCCATCGTTGCACTCGAATCACAGTCATTCCATTTCGAGCAAAACCAACAGCCACCAAAAGCTCGAACTGCGTTTACTCACCATCACAGACTCGATATAAATCATCACCACCATCTTCTCCAGCAGCAACTTCCATCACAGATCGAGATTCTCTCTTGGTTCATCTTCAATCAAGCATCGAATCATATGGTAACCACAGACCAATAACATCGAAACTTCATCACATCACAGTCGCCATTTAATCACAGCAAACCCACCATTAATTCTCCATTGAACTGCCATCTTCATATCCATCAATATTGCCGTGATCATCATGATCACTAATTGCAGTAACTCACCATCATGATCATCAATTCTGACCCATTTCAACATGAACTAATCAACGACTCATGCTAGCAGTAACCTCTATCAACTCCTCAACCCAACAGCAAAGCCTTGACGCGTGAAGAATCCAAACTTGGTTTTTCCCGGAAAATCAAACTTTTCTCGCTGCAAACTGATTAATTAAAAGAGGAAGATGAGAGTGCCCCTTAACGTATTGGAAGGTATCTTTAACACTACTTGAATATGGAATCCCTTAGCAAAACCTCTGGCGCCTTTAATAATTCATCAAACTCTTCTTTGGCCTGTCGGTTCCGGGGAATGACAAGCATAACTCCATTTTCCGCCCATAACTCCTTCATACGAAGTCGGAATGACTTCATTCTTTCGCCGTTGGTTTCGTTTCTTCGTTTTCTACGAGATGATGAGTAGAAATCCTGTATTAGGACGAAATACACCTGGTATTTGGTCCTTCTTCACTTGTAGCACTTCTTTTATCGCACAATTAAGTGTCAATTCACTCTTCTTGGATGATTCCACCTACTAAAAGATAAAAATATATTAAAAAACGTAATATACAATAATTCATAAGAAATCTAGCAAATAAGTGCATGAAATAACGATCAAAATATAGAGAAATTATGCACTTATCAGTGGTTTCTTCACCAGAATGAAAAAAAAAATCATATTTTCTTAGAAATTCTTTGGTTTATAAAGGGGGTATTAATGGGGGGCTCTCTGTTTCTCAGTTTGATAGATTTTACTATTTCATCAAGTTTGAATTTTGTCATGAAATGTTGAGAGTGTTTGGGCAGGAAACTAGGATCATTTCCGGAGACATTTTCATGATACAACTATGGGATTCTTCTATGAGGCCTAATAATATTTCAATCACCATATCAGACTTTGAATTACATTATACAATCTTTATCCTAGGCAATTCAATTAGTGAATATGTTAAACAATACTTCATAATTAGGGAGATCATTGCTTTCAATGATCCCGAGGAAGATCAAAATGGCTTTAATACTTTGCAGATTAGGGCTAAAGTAGATTTATTACAACCTCTCAAGTTTGGTACTCATGCACCAAACAAAAATAATGGGGTTAACTGGATTGAGTTTTGCTTTCAAAAGCTCCCTAGGATTATCTGCAACTAATGCCATAGACTTGGTCATTTAACTGTAGACTGCTTGGAGTTATTTTTTCTCAACCATCCAAGACTATTTGCTCCAAAAGTACCATAACCAACACACCCCGCTAAGCATGAAAACCAACCTATAAATAAAGCAAACTTTTTTCAGGACCGCTATAACAACTTTGAGGAAGATGACCCTGAAAGTGATTGGAGTTTAGATACAATTTTTTTCTCCAATCTCTTCAGGCCAAGACAAATCAGTTATTTCTTATACAGATGAGGAACGTCCTTCTGCAAGATCCTTTCAAAATATTGATAACTCTGACATATCCATAGATCCCCACAGCTCTACCCTGAGTGGGAGGTTATTACATAAAAGAGTCACATGTCAAACAAGGAAGATACACAAGAGGAATTCATTCCTTCACTGAAACACATTAAAAATGCTGGTAAATTTATTTTATCTGACATAAAGGTTGATTTCTTTTCTGACTCAGCTAGCTCTATCCCAACAATGTCTTCAAGTAACAAAAGCACCAAGAGGCCCAAACCAGAACAACAAATGTACATCCTTACCTCGACAGCATGACTTTCAACTCAAGCCAAGGTTATTACTAATGCAGATTATCAACAATGGGTTAAACAATATGAACCAGTAAAAAAGGTTAGAGACTGTCTCGCTCCACAAAAATCCCAATAACTGAATCAGTTACCTTCATAGGACAATTCTGCCAACCAAGACTAATATTATACTCAACATCAGGATACCTATATATTAATTACACACAAGATCTCCATTGATGACTTACCTTTAGGCTGGTGGAATTCTTAATATTACCTTCTTCGGGCTCGTTTTCCTTTATCTTGCACTTATACATTTGTTTTTGTATTGTTTCATCTTACCTTAACTTAGTGATATCAAGGTATTATCTGTGTGTACTATCTTTCTGTATTGATATATTTATCTATGTACTAGTTATATTAGTAGTTTGTTCCGACTACAGAAATTTCTTGTACTAGGCTTATGGTATTCTGCCTACTGAGTTAGTTTGTACTAAGTGTGCTTCTTCTTTCTTGCTATATAGTAGTACTAGTTAGTAGTGTGTTTTTTTTTGGGTTTTTCTTTTATTTTCTGCAACTAACGCCCATATCCTTAACTGCTTCTTGATAAGGGCTTAATTCACATGTTTCTGTTGTCAAAATCCATAATTTTTTTAGCTATAATTTTCTTATATTACTTTTTATTACTCTTGTTTCTATCTTATATGTCATATTAGGTGAATCATCTAAAAAGAAGTTACAAAGTGCTAAAATGGGCAATGAATTAAAATCTTCCAATGGAGAAGGGCCTAATACCATGTTCAACTTATTCAAATCCATAATTTTTTACTATCATCTTAAATAGAATTGAAATACAAAGTCAACACAAAAAGAATGAGGTCATTCCGAGTTCGTACGAGGAAGTTATGAGCAAAACATTCGAAGAAAAAGATGTGCTCAAAATCAGTGGATATGGGTGGTTCATATCAAACGATTCTGAACACAATTTTGGACAGAAAAACTCCGCTTATAAGACTTTTAGAGTCGGCACTTATGGAGGGTTTTATCCAACGATTCTAGCGCGATGTGGGTCACTTCTAAGATGTGTTTTGGACTTTTAAATTGAGGAAACATTGATCCAATGGAATTTTAAAACCTAGAAGGAGTGAATACTTGAAGGCCAAGAATTGGAGGCTATAAAAGAAGATATTTGCTCAAACAAGAGATTTATTAAGGAATCCCTATAATCTCCTACCTCTCATATTACAATCCACATTAAAAACCTAGGGTTTACCCCTTTAGGGGGAAACCATTATCCTTTGTAATATGAATAGCTAAACCTTTTGTTGATTAAGGATGAATTTAATGTTCTAGACATGAAGCTTTATTATTTATACAAGTTATTTGGAGTTTTAATCATATTATCGTTTGTTTTCACTATTTAGGATTTATTTACGATTGATTTCTAGATTGTTCAAGTGTACAATTGGATTAATCTATTGATCAGTTTAATGCTAGTATTGAGTCATGAGATAAGTAATCGTTATCGACTCATACATAAGTAGAAATCGTGAGACCTTGCAGAGGGAGTTTGTGGAGAAATTACGAGTAAATACGACACCGGCAAGTGGACCTTGATCTAAGAGTTTAACTACTGGGATCAACCTAAATTCACAAAGCCTAAAACATTCGATTGGATTACACCTTGAATAATCTACTACTTGGAGGTTCAGACGAATAGAATCTGGTAGTCAAGAGCTTCTGTATTCAGTGATCAAAGGAGTTTTTGGGACAACACTGATCTAACTGATATTCTACGGTTGGTGATTAATGCTTCTGACAAAAGATAGATAAGTATATTAATTTAGTCAACGTTTCATAACGCCGAAAAACTCCCTAATCTTCTAGTTCTTATTATCTTTTTATTGTTCTTTTTAGTTAATTAAACCAATCCTCCTTAGTATCTATTTACACAGCTCTTTGTGGGAACAATCCTTACTACCGCTATATTACTAGTTAATTGGTAGGAAATGTATTGATTAATTTACTGCACTTACGACATGCATCAAATTTTAGCGTCGCTGCCGTGGAGCAGTTGCTGATTGATTTATTATTTGTTTCAACTTGTTTTAGTAGTTTAGATATTTTTACGTTTTTCTTTAGTGTTTTTCATATTTTTAGGTTTTCGTGGTGTTAACAACTAATTGAAGGTGTTATCCGCTCGTTAAAGCAAGAGGTAAATTTAGAAAACAGGTTGTATCACTTTTGTTTTATTTTTAGGTTTTAGTAGATTTTTTCATTTTTCTTGTGAGTCGCCATGTTTCCTTACGGAGATGACATGTATGGTGCACAAGATCAAACATATAATGCTGGTACTAAGTATGGTTTTCAATCCCATTCTTATAAAAACTACGGACCTTACAACAGTATGTAAGTGAACAATCACGAGAAAGGGAGGCTAGTTATACTTTTAATCAATTGTTTTCTAGTAATATGTAGATGTCAGAGAATTTGGAACTAAAAACTTATGATAGTACATCTACAACCATTTTTATTGCTCATATTTATGATCATTCACCCATTCAAAGAGAAGAGATGTGTTCTAGGGACTCTATTGTGAGTAATGGTAGAAAACGTATTAACATCAGAAAACTCTTTGAGAAACACGATCAAATGGAAGAAGATTGAGCCTTAAAGAAAACTCTCCAAGAAATTAATAGGGTCATCCAAATGGAACTCCAACATCGTTGGGATATTGAAGATTATAAGGTTGACCCTAATTCCGAAGATGAACAACTTTTGGATATTTCTTGCAACAATAATAAAGTTATTCTAACTCCGGATCATAATAACGATCATTCGCCTATTCAAAAGGAGGAGATTGGGTATAACTTATCTATTGTTATAAATGGTGTAACGTACTCAAACGAAGATCTTAAGATCTGCACCGAATTTATTTTTTTGAAGAGGACCCTGATTCCGGTAACGAAAGTGTTGAAGAGACAGTGATTGAGAATAAAACCAGACTGATTGATTTTGTGGAAGACCCAATTGAGCTTGCCAAGGATTATAATGATGTTGAAATTTCGGTTGAAGCAGAAACTGACAAAAAATGACTTTTCAAGAGTTTGATAAAGGACCAAGATATACATGAGGTAAATAATTCATTGGATTTCTTTAATAATGATGAGGATCCCGTAATACAAGAGATCGTGAAAGGTTTGTCTAATCTTTTGGATAACTCTATATATTTTGATCCTCCTCAAATAGTTCCCCAAAGAGTAGTTAACCCGATTTTTAAGGAGCTACCTCACTTAGGTTTGGTATATGTGCTACTAAGATTCTTAAGAATTATTTTGCTTATAACTATCCACCACTAGATGTGTTTGATTATAACATTGTGCAGGTTCACCTAGAGGAACCCATAGAAGTTCGCGCATTCTATATTCTTCGTACACTTCCAAGTGTAGAAAAAACTAAGTGTGGGGGAACTTTTATAAAATAGCGGTTACAGTATTTATATATTATGCTAACGTTTTGGTGAAACTGTTATTAGAACTGGTGGATCCCCAGATTTTCAGATTGTTGGTTTACGGGCGAGTAAATAGTCGGGCTGACGACTTTAAACCAAGTGTTGCATGGGAGGAAACCCATTGGTTTTGTATTTTTATCTTTTTTTTAAAAAAAGTTTAGTATGCATATCATTATATGATTTCCCATCTTGATTTTACCTCGGAAGACTAAGTACAAGAACGAAGAAGATCAAAAGAAGTGAATTTTTATGAAGTTTATGACACCGAGATAAAACAAGTTGTGAAGAATCAAGTGGTAAAGTCCTTCTCCCATGACCACATCAGTTTCATTATATGTTTTTAGTTTATTAAAAAAATCATTGAAAAAGAAAAGAAAAAAAAGAAAATTTTATAGTGCTTTAGAGTATATTTCTTTGTGTATTAATTCATTAAGTCCGTGGGGAAGAAGAGATTTATAAAGAAGTTTTGAGCTAAACGAAATTGAGAAAAAAAGTTACAATTTGTCAAATTTCAAGAGTTCATCATCTACAGTTGAAGCCGAAGCCGAAACCGAAGTTGTTTCTATTGGACGCTGGAGAGTGGTGTTGATTGTAAATTTAATGAGAAGGTGAGCGAACATTCACATTCTCGCATAATGATTGACTTCCTTTCTTAGAGATCATCAGTAAAAAAAGTTCTTTTCTTCCCACGTTACTATGGGATAACAAAATATAATTCAGAAGTTTTCTTTTTCTTCCCACCATTCAACGTATGCAAGATTTCTACCTTCATTCCTGCCTGCACACATGAGAACCCTAAAGTGCGTCGTTTTCAATTTCATGAAACCCTATTGGTGAGGCAGAAGTCGAGGTGAAATGCTCATTCGATCGCTCTCGAGGCTGAGTTCTTTTATATGGTTGGTTTTCTCCTAACTCATGAGTTAAGCATGAGAATAATGTTCTTTGATACTTCTAACTTCTTATTGTTAGTATGCAAAAACTTTATGTTTTCGTAGATTTTTTGATGCATGTGCTCTGTAATATTCGAAAGTAGGAATTTAGGTTTTATGAGTATACCTCTTGTAAACCCTCACAAGACTATAGCTCGTTCACTAGGGACACCTAGGGGTTTAAAGGCTTGTTACATATGCTAAGTATAACTGTATTCTCAATGAAAGAGAGTTTTGGTACTTTAGTTTAGTTTAGTTTAGGTTGGTTTAGATGGTAGTTTGCTCGAGGACTAGCAAAAGCTAAGTGTGGGGGAATTTGATAAGTGCTTAATTCACATGTTTCTAGTGTCAAAATCGATACTTTTTTTATCTATAATTCTTGCATATTACTTGTTATTACTCTTGTTTTCCTCATATGTCATATTAGGTGAATCATCCAAAAAGAAGTTACAAAGTGCTAAAATGAGCAAAGAATTGAAGTCTACTAATGGAGAAGGGCTGAAGACTAAGTTCAACTCATTCAAATCCAGAATTTCTTACTATCATCTTGAAGAAAATTGAAACAAAGCCAACGCAAAAAGAATGAGGTTACTTCGAGTTCGTATGAGGAAGTTAAGAGCAAATCAGTCAGAGAAAAACATGTGCTAAGAATCGGTAGATACGGGTGGTTCATATCAAACGATTCTGAATGCAATTTTGGACTGAAAAACTCTGTTTTTGATACTTTTAAAATTGACACTTATGGAGGGTTTTATCCAATGATTCTAGCATGACGTGGGTCACTTCTAAGATGTGTTTTGGACTTCTAAATTGAGGAAACATTAACCCAATGGGATTATAAACCCTAGAAGGAGAGAATACTTGAGGGCCAAGCATTGAAGTCTATAAAAGAATACATCTAAGGCTCAAAAAAGTGATCTATTAAAGAATCTCTATAATATCCTACCTCTCATACTACAAGCCACAACAAAATCCTAGGGTTTACCCCTTTAAGGGGATACCATTATTCTTTGTAGTATGAGTAGTTAAACCTTTTGTTGATTAAGGATGAGTTCAATGTTCTAGACATGAAGTTTTATTAGTTATACAAGTTATTTGGAGTTTTAATCGTCTTATCATTTGTTTTTACTATATTTGGGGTTTATTTAAGATTAATTTCTAGATTGTTGAAGTGTACGATTGGATTAATCTATTGATTAGTTTAATGCTAATATTGATTTATGAGAAAAACAATTGTACATCGACTCGTACACAAGTAGAAATCGTGAGACATATCATAGGGATTTTATGGAGCAATTGCGAGTGAAGACAACACCAACAAGTGGACCTTGATCCAAGAGTTTAACTACTGGATCAACCTAAATTCACAAATCCTAAAGTGTTCGATTGGGTTACATCTTGAGTGATCTATTACTTGGCGGTTCAAACGAAAAGAATCTGGCGGTCGAGAGCTTCTATATCCAATGATAAAAGGAGTTTTGGGGATAACACTAATCTAGCTGTTATTCTACGGTTGGTGATGAATGATTCTGACTAAAAATAGATAAGTATACTAAATAATTCAACGTATGGTAACGGCGAAGGATTCCCTGATCATCTCTTTATTGTTCTTTTTAGTTAATTGTACTAATCTTCCTTAGTATTTATTTTTATTATTGTATTGTTAATTTAAATAACATATTAATTACACAGCTCTCTGTGGGAACGATCCTTACTACCGCTATATTACTAGTTCATTAGTGGAAAATATATTTCTTAATCACTTTCAATTTTTTACCCTCATTCCCACTTATTTCTTTTCTTTCAAGTGTTTTCCACTACGATAAAATTATGAATACCCTAGCTTGGAATTGTCAAGGAATCAACCAACCTACAACTGCCCAACATCTTAGAGGATTGGTCACTTTTTACAAGCCCACTATCCTTTTCTTTCTGAAACCTTAGCTAATGAAAATCACATGAAAGGCTTAACACAATCTCTAAAATTCCAAAATCACTCCATGATGTAATTTTAATATAGTGGTAAAAGGTTCGATACTCGGACTTGTGAAGATTTGATTTTTAAACTTAATTTTTAATAACTAAAAATAAAACAGATTAAAGTAAAGTTGATTTAAAATTGATGGGAAGAACTAGGACTAAGGATTCCACCATTCGCCAATTTTTCAAGTGGTAAAAAGCTTGCAACTCATGTATTCAGTTTAATCAAAACATTGCCAAAGTTAGATTTTCAAAATAATAGTTGTAAATCGTAAGCATGAGACATCAAAAGCAATAAACCCAGCATGACTCATCAAAAGAAAACACAACTACTTGATAAAACCATTTTTCAATTTAATTCAAAGCAATTAATAGATAAAATAGAAGTTACCACTTAATTATTGGAGAAATAGCTTCCTCCGTCGCCCCAGTGATGGTGATTAGCTCATTATGATGGAAACGCACTCAAAATAGATTTTCATTGCTCAAAAAGTGCTTACAATGGTGAAATAGAGGTAACACAGGTGATTTGATACGCTTATAAGCGTTACAGAGAAGTTTTCTCTTTGTTACAAAAGAAGGAAAAGAGAACAGGAAAGAAAGACGGACTTGAAGTGCTTCAGGAATAAGACTGCTTCAGCAGCTGCGTACGCGACTGTTTCAGCGTCAGCGGCACTATCAACGACACTTCTGGAGCGCCTTGTTCTTCTTCTTCGCAGCAGAAACTTTTTTTCCTGTCAACTTTCGGTGGTTTCTGGCTTCACTTTTCTTCGATTCTCTTTGGTATTTATAGGTTTATGTAACCCTAATATATCATCCTTAATCGATTAGGATGCAAATCCTTATCTAAAGCCAACTCCAATCACGTGTAAATCTCAAACATGGAGTATTATCCTTTTCCGGCTTGGATTTGATTTTGCAGCGATTTTTCCGGCATGAATCACTCTGTAGTGACGTGTTTGATCTTGTTTTGGTTTCTTCTTTACTTGGGTAGCTTGGAATCATCCAACAATGCCTTAAAAATCGGTTGCCACCAATTCAGGAATTTTCTGTACGTGAAGAACATTTCCCCCCAATTTCAACCTTTTGAATTTAAAGAAGGGGTGCCCCCAATCCAACTGGTGGGTGCCTTTAACATTTTTACTGGGTGCCTTTATCACTTTTGAGCCGTGCCCCCCTCAAAAATACCTACAAAGACATAAAAACTCGTAAATAGTATAAAATCAAGCATTAACAAAATAGAGAATTGAGCACAATTTAGACACAAAAATGTGTCTATCACTCAAACGTTCCAAAGATTGGAAGAAAAGGCATACTTTGTCTAATGTGGAACAACAACATCAATATTCAAGTGACACCTCAATCCCAAAGTTAAAAACATACGATTGTCACTCCTCCAATACCTGGCCAACCCTGGTTGTGCACTGGTATTTATGACGCTCGACACCCCAAGGCAAGGAGAGACTTTTGGCAAGATTTTTCGACAATCTTCCCTAATATCAATGTTGCTACTCCGTGGGTCCTCCTAGGAGGTTTCAACGACATAGTGGATCAATTGGAAGAAAAAAAAGAAGACAAGTTACATATGAAGAATCTCAACCTTTCCTTACAATGATGAATCAAATGGGATTCATTGATTTGGGATTCCAAGGCGATCCATTCACATGGACAAACAATCAATTGGGGAAGGATAACATACTAGAGCGCCTTGATAGAGCCCTTACCACTTAATATTAGCACACTCATGCAGGCGTTACTATCTTCCGAGAACAGCAACCGACCATGCCCCACTCTTGCTGCAAACAAAGGCAATTGATTGTCAAAGAACAAAAAAATACAAATTTGAACATCTTTGGATCTCTCATCCTCAACGTTCACAAATGGTGGACTCTGCATGGACAAAACAAAATGATATAGAACCTTCTCTAGACCTACAATTAAAAGTTTAAAACTTTTCACCATCATACAAGCGCTTATCGAATGGAATAAAGAAACTTTTGGTCATCTCCCCATAACGATCAAGAAATCAACAACATAAATTAAAATCGCACAACATCGTTGCGCTACCCGAAAAGACACTGGATTAGAATACTGGTTATTGCGCGAAAATCAGATTAGAAATTTCCATTCAACCCTGCTCTAATCTCATGCAACTTACTGGTAACAAAGATCCAGAATTCAATGACTTCAATCAGGCAATAATAACACCACTTTCTTCCACACCAAAGCAACCATTCACCGAGGATGCACCAATATACAACAATTGCATTACCCATAAAATAACTGGGTCAACAATAAAGATGCAGTAATTCAGCTCATTTTAGATCACTATATTGCACAATTTACAATGGATAGCACATCAATAGATGAAAACCTTTTCACAAATGTCATTCCCAAATTAACTCCTAGAGAATGTGTTATGCTTACTGATGAGTTAACTCCATCAGAAATTGATGTGGTTTAGAAAGTGGTAAATAAAGAGTTCGTTTCTCGAACTTGTGAAGGTAATGATTTTAGAAAATATTAAACTTAATCTAAACTAATAAAAATCAGGAAATTAAACTAGAGAATATTTTTAGAAAATATGGAGAAAACTAGGAATCAAGATTCAGTTATTTCTAACAATTCATGTGATTAATCATGTAATTCTTTTTAACAATTTAATTCAAGTTTGCCAAAAATATGTTTCCTAAAAGAATAATTGTAAATCCTAAGCATGAGACATCAAGAGTAATTAACTAAGCATGACCCATCAAAAGAGAACACAACTATTTAATAAAAACCATTTTTTTCTAATTTAAATCCATGCAAATAATAATAAAAGAATTATAAATAATTAATTAAAAATAGACTTACCACATAAAATTGAGAGAAAAACCTCCTCCATCATCCCAGTAAATAAACTTAGCCCATGGAGAAGAAAACTTGCTCAAAAGATCTTTTCATTGCTCAAAATATCAATTACAAGGTTGAATAATAGTGCAACAGCTGAACAGACGCGTTTATAAGTGTTACAGAACAAGGTTCAGCCGTTGCAAAAGGCTAAGGCAAAGAAAAGGAAGGAAGAAATTTGAAAGCTAAGGCAACGGAACAGCAACACTTAAAAGTGTTGCTGTGTCTTCTTCTTCGGCAGCGATGGGATGAAGAACACGGTCACCGGCGGTGACCGGTGCAGCAGCAGTTGGCCGGATCGTGAGTATTCCGGCCATAATTCCGGCGACTCCGAAACTTCAATTCTAAGCTATTCTCCCTGTTCTTCTTGGCTTCTCTTGGTATATATAGGCTCTAGGGATCCTTGTGAGTCTTCTAAACCTAATAGAACTCTTTAAAACACATCCAAATCTTCCCAAATCCGAATCAAAGTATAACTCCCTTTTTCCGGCCAAACTCGGATTTGGGGCTATTTTTCCGGCTAAAGTTGCTGTTTCTTGGTGTGTTTAATCTTGTATAGACCTCTAGTATATTGTGTATCAATTTGGGACGAAAATATACAAGTTTTATCATGAATCAAAGTTCACAGTTGAGTACAGCCGATTCCGTCCGATGAGTTGACTCGCCGATCCAGCCCGCTGGGTTGACTCGCTGGGTTGACCCGATCCAGGGGTGCCCCAATCCAAAGTGTGGGTGCTTTGATCCATTTTCCCAGGTGCCTTGAACACTTTTTGAGCCAATTTTTCCACAAATCTTTATTCTTCTAATGTACCTACAAAAGCATAAAAACACGTAATAATTGCAAAATCGAATACTAACTTAATAGAAACTAAGGTGCAAATTAGACACTAAAATGTGTCTATCAGAAATCAAATAAACACTTTTTTATATAAATTCTAAGAGTGTTCCCGACTCGTATGGATACACGGGTAACTTTTTCAAAATATTCTGGGAAACCACTCATACTCAGTTGATAGCTATGGTCTGTAGTTTTTTCACTTAGCTTAATATTCACTCACTCATGGACCTCACAAACCTTACTCTAATCCCCAAAGTTGATCACCCATCAAAACCATCACAATTTATACCTATAGGACTCTGTAATGTCACATATATAATCATTGCAAAATAATAGTCAATCGTACTCGGCCGCTTCTCCATTTCTGATAAACCCTTATCAAAGCACATTTGTACCTCAAAGAACAATTCATGATAACATAGCTATTGTAGGGGAGATATTCCATTACATCAAATCTCCAGGCTTTACCAAAGACCCGAAGATTGCTCTAAAACTGGATATTCAAAAGGCTTATGGTAGCATGTACTGGGGTTTCATCAAAACGGACCAAACTGCGTTTTCAACAACTTTTTTGGACTATATAATGGTCTACGTCACTAAAGTTATATATTCTATCAACATCAACGACACTCTGCATGGTTATATCACTTCGAAAAGGGGTATTCGATAAGGGGATCCGCTATCTTCCTATGTTTTCATAATATGCGCGGAAATCTTATCTACCAACTTGACCAAACTAGAGAGAAAAAAACTTGTTGAAGAACTGTACATCTTCCAAAAGGCGCCTCCCATTTTACATCTAATATATGCAGATGACCTCCTCACCATGTTTAAGGCTTCCATAGAACACCTCACTCAACTCAAACACTTGCTGCAATCATACAACACATCAGTAGGCCAACTAATAAATACATACAAATCCATAATCATCCATCATCCAATATTGGAGCAGCAACAGGTGGACAATCTCCATGCATGCCAACCACTCTAGACCCTTCCATCTACCTGGGTGTCCATTTCAAACACAGAAGAACATTTCGATACATATTTGAACCTCCGCTTCGAAAGCTAGCGAGAAAAGCAAAAGGATGGTGACAAAATTCCTAAAACCTGCAGAAAGGTTAGCTAGTGCCCATCAAAACTTCCTTAACTCCCACCTCTAATCATCTTATGCAAACACAACTACTCCCCAAACATGTGCACACTACATAGATCGCATTACCAGAAAACTTTTTTGGGACATGACTCTTCAATTAAAAAGCTTCATCCTCTAAATTGGGATAAATTAACTAAACCAATCTCAGAAGAAGGAATTGGCATACGAAAGAGTAATGGATATAATCAGGCGTTGCTAATGAAAAGAGTATGGAACCTACATGAGCAACCTTAAAAAATTTGGGCCAAACTAAGCAACACCCAATATTCCAGGGCACTCATACCCTTTCTTCCTCATCTAGTACATAATGGAAACAAATGGCATCCCTCATACCTACATTCCAATATCTTATTTTCCATCGAATCGGAAATGGTTTAGCAACACCTATCCAAGCTAATTGGATTCCATTCTTCCTAAATATGGATTAAACTCAATGCTAGCGGATCTCATTAACCATATATCTTTTAGATGGAGGCATGATAAATTAAAAAACGTCACACATTTCTGGCAGCCAAAAAAATCATAAGCATATACCTCCTCCAAAACAGCCCTCATGACTTGATTATCTAACCACTCTAAAAAAATACTAGGTATACTATTGCATCTGGTTACAAATGCTTAACCCAAATAGTTTTCCAACCAAACCAGACCTCCATTCCGGTCACCAAATTGGTTTTTCTTGTGGAAAGAAATTAAAAATGGTTTACCTACCTTTTCCATCATACACCTTATCGGACTAACCAACACCAACCTATGCCACCAATGCAACTTTGAACCAGAATCAACTGACCACCTATTTCTTCGTTTCCCAAAAGCTCTTTTAGCTTGGAATATTCTCTTCACTAGCCCTTCTGAACTCTATAACTCTCCAAACAACCATCCCTCAGCTCCTGCAACAAAGAATCCACCTTCAACCATTAGCTCTTTATTTTTTCTATTATGGTCCTTATGGCTAGTCAGGAATGAACTCATATATCGTCAGAAACAAACAACATTGGAAAACATTTTGCTGGGGGCTCTTAAGCAACAACAAGAGTATTCTTGGGATCAGGTGACCCTACCTCCTATAATTCCTAGAGAGTCGCCATATAGTCGCCATAGAATATTCCATGGAACAATGTAAAGAATGACAACCATATTAGTGGGATGAGCCATCCCTAACTTGGACTGGATCAAGATCAATACAGTTGGAGCTGCTAGAGGCCACCCAGGGTTGGCAGGTGTAGGATTTATCTTCATGGATTCAGAATCCATAATACCAATGGCTTTAACGCAACCATTGGGAATCACAAATGCCTTATCGGTTGAAACCTCAGCCATGTTGTTGTCCTCCAAATGTGCAACAAAAAGGCAATATCCAAAGGTTCTTTTCGAGACGGACTCGGAAAACCTCTCTCATGACCCTGCCTTGATATATTTCTGGAATGATCACAAAGTGTTTTAGGGTGAAAAAAAATGTACTTTGAAATGGTACTTTCCGGTAGGTTTGAGAGATCAAGCTCGAACAGGACGAGCCTAAACCATGAAATGGTTTTTCATGTCCTTCTTCGATTATAAAGATGGAAAGGATTTGGGTAGGTCTTGGAGGGGGGGGGGATGAAGGTTGAGAAAATATAAGTGTGCTAGTGTATGGAGAAGAAAATGGATTCTCTGAGAGGAATCACTAATTCTATAGATTTTGTTTCTCCAAACTGATCGTCTTGTCTATTCTTTCTGTCTTGTTTCGAATAGATGAGAATCATCTATTTATAGTTCAGAGGAGACACACTGATTTCTCGTAAGTCGTGGAAGTTAGAGAGAGGTGGAGAAGTGATGATTATGGAGATCGTAGTGGGGTGGTTCCTGGAAAGTAGGGAAGACATGTCTGACCAATATTCCTTATCCTCTCAACTGCTCTGTAACCGTCCACTTCTTATTACCTTCTTATTCGTGGAGGGGGTACCACCACCCACGATACTGTAGACCGCCATATCGATACCCAATGTGAATCCCCCCATGTTGTATATTATATCTCGTGGAAATAGTGGAGTCATAAGCCACTATGGTTTTGATTGAGTCAAGTCAAACCAAATGACTTGCTAAGTCAGTGAGAAAAGTTGTGTGACTCACTGAATTTATATCCAGACCGATGATGTGTTTTATGATAGTGCTAAGAAAAGTTCTTTCAAGACTTGTGAAGATTTGGATTTAAACCTAGTTTCTAAAAATAGCAAAACTCAAATAAAATTGATAACAAGATTGAGTAAAAGCTGAGGCTAAGATTCCACTGTTTTCCAATTTTTAAAGTGATTCAATAATTATAATTAAGAAATTCTTACATTTATTTGATTCTAAAATATTACAACAAGTATATTTTCAAAATAACAACTGTATATCGAAAGCATGGAACATCAAAAACCTAGGCCGAGCATGTACCATCAAAATAAATCACAATTGTTTAATAAAAATTATTAAATCAATTTTTAACAAGGGCAAATAATCATAAAAGAATTGCTTAAATTAATTAAATAAATGTTACCACATATTTTTTTTTTGGAAAAATAGCTTCCTCTGTCGCCTTAGCAAAGGGGTTTAGCTCCTCATATTAATCACTTGCTCAATATTATGGTTCATGGCTCAAAGTGTTTACAAATGATGAAAAAAGAGAAAAAAAAAACAGTGAGTTTGCAACGTTTATAGGCGTTACAGACTCACTGTTACAGAGAAGGGATGAAGATAAACGTTGCAGATACTAAGATATCCATTGCAGATAGGTTGAAGAAACCGTTGTAGTTGAAGATAAACTTAGCAGATGCGAAGATATCCCTTGCAAATGGATGAAGAAACCGTGGCTGAGAGGTTGAAAAAACTGTTGCCTATTCTCTGTTCTTCATGCAGTAGCCAGTACAATTTTTTATGAATTGATTTCTCTGCCTTCTATTCGTCTCCTAAGCTACCTAAACTCTCTGTCCCTGTTCTGGATCGACCCCATCCTATTTATACACCACAAACCACCAAATCTTCACATAATCTTCATTAACAGAAAATAATACTCGGGTATTTTTTTCCCTGATTTTATCTCCACGATTATTTGATGCGTATTTTGTTTCCAAACTTTGTAAAACTCTTTCCTGATAAGGTAACAAGATAATCTTATCTTAATCTCTCCAAAATCTTCTCGGTATCTTCCAAATTTATCGATTAAAATCTTCACATACGAGAGAATAGTTTTTCCCACCAAGTGCTCTATTTGAAATGGAAAAGGTGGCGCCCTTATCCGAGGCATGGGTTCCTTTACCAATTCTTCCGGGTGCCTTTAATAAAAAAAATATTCCAAGCCGATTTTTCCAAAAATGTTTATTTTTCAAAAACACCTACACATATATAAAAACAACATATTAGTACAAAATTGAGCATTAACAAAACATAAAATTGAGATAAAATAGACACATGAATGTGTCTATCAAATATCCCCAAACTTATTATTTGCTAGTCCTCGAGCAAATGAAAATCCTAACTCACTTTCGCAGGCATCGCGATTGCACTTAGCGTGTGCAACTAGCCTTTAAACCCCTAGGTGTCCCTAATGGACGAGTTTTGTCTCGTGAGGGTTTACAAAGAGGTATACCCAAAAAACCTTTACTCCAATCCCTAGCTACCCGTGAACGATTGAGGATAGATACTAAACAAGCTATTTAGTTGGTATACTAAATTCTTCGCCTATAAGAATCATTACCCTATATGAGCCCAATTGCTGCACACGAGTTTTCATTCAGCATACTAAATTCATACAAGAATTCAAAACTCTACTTAAATAGTTGTTCAACCACGATACTCAAAATCTATCAAAGTACAATCACATGAAAATATTTAGAAGATGAATATAGACAAAATGAAGTTTGTGCGTGTTGACTAAGGTGAACGGTGTTTCCCATATCTGTATGAAGGTCATTTCCAAGATGAATAGATTGAGATACACTCCCACTAGTCTTACTCCTTATACTAGTATCGACTCAGCTGGTATATACAAGGGTCCCAGCGGTCGATTTATTGAAAATAAAATAATAATTATTATTTTTAAATGTACTGAAACCATGATTGGATCAAATGAATCCAAGTGCATGCTCCTTATTAGCATTTGACATGATAGTTCTCATGGATCCTGCGTTCCACGCTTGCTTAGGCGAGGGAGACAGGAAGAACACACAAATATTGCTATCAAAGTGTCAATACTCGATTTATTTTTATTTTTATTTTTTTAATGGTCTAAATAATACAATAATGAGGCTTGATCTCAAACACTCTACTTTATCCTGACGGTGGTGACAATTCGATATTGGTGCCCCACCAAATCACTTAGAGAAACACAAAAATTACAAAAACAAAAACAAAGTGATATAGTTGAGATAGATTCCGAGATATGGTAACAACTATCATGTTATTTCTAACACCTGAGCTAAGCATCCTTTTATGAATGAACCATTTAGCTAGGCACACCAATTCCTATAGAAAAAAAGAGCTAAGTTTCCATCTACCTAGAATGGTTAGTGTCATCCTGAATTGTTCACAAGTTTCTAGACTTTGGAGTTTCATATTTCACTAAAAGTTTCTCTCTTACCCCCAAACTTAAACCTAACATTGTCCTCAATGTTTCAAATTAAACTGCAATACCAAAAATATAGGTAACTTGAGGAAAAAGGTAAGTCAGAAAGATAGTACCTGGGTGAAGCGTAACAATCCTTCTTTGGAGAAAAAGACATAAAATAAAATAAAAAACTACGAAAACTTACTAATATACAACAACATCCTTGATGGTCAATCAAGGTAAGCAGGGTCCTCCAGAGGGACCTCCTCAACATCACATGCAGGAAAAGGCTCTAAAAAGGGTTTCAATCTTTGATTGCTAACCTTTGAAGAAAAACTACCATCCAGTGTCTCACTCTCAATAGCACCATGAGGAAAAACAGTGCGAACTATAAAAGGACCCGTCCACTGAGAGCGTAAGTTCCTGGGGAATAGATGCAAACGGGTATCATACAGAAGAACTTTTTGACCTGGAGAAAATGACTTTCTTAAAATATTTCTATCATGCACAAGTTTCATTTTGTTCTTATACTCCTTAGCACTATAGTATGCATCTCTACGAATCTCGTCCAACTCATTGAGCTGGAGCTTCCTGTGAGCTCCTGCCTTATCAAACGAAAAATTAAGTTGCTTTACAACCCAATATGCTCTATGCTCTATCTCGACGTGTAGGAGACAAGCCTTTCCAAAAACTAGACGATTAGGTGACATTACAATGGGGGTCTTAAATGCAGTACGGTAAGCCCATAATGCATCAGTAAGCCTCAGTGACCAGTCTTTCCGATTAGGATTAACTGTTTTCTATAAAATACGTTTTATCTCCCTGTTGGAAACCTCTACTTGACCACTAGTTTGTGGGTAGTATGGGGCAGCTACTTTGTGGGTAATACCATATTTCTTCATTAAAAGCCTAAATGGTCGATTACAAAAGTGTGACCCTTCATCACTAATTATAGCCCGCCGTGTACCAAAACGTGCAAATATGTTATCATTCAAAAACTGGACAACAACCTTGTGGTCATTTGATCTACATGAAACCGCCTCAGCCCACTTAGCCACATAGTCTACAACGACAAGGATGTTAAAATAACCAAAAGAATTAGGAAAAAGACCCATAAAATCAATGCCACACACATCAAAGACCTCAATAACTAGAATAGGGTTCAAAGGCATCATATTTATACGGGAAATGGTTCCTAACTTTTGGCAACGCTCACATATAACACAGTAACGATGGGTGTCTTTAAACAAAGAAGGCCAGTAAAATCTACACTGCAATATCTTAGCAGCGGTTTTCTTAGTACTAAAATGACCCCTACAAGCATGATCATGAAAAAAGGAAATAATACTGGACTGGTCATTCTCAGGTATACATCTCCTAATAATTTGGTCTGGAAAATACTTAAACAGATAAGGATCATCCCAAAAGAAATGCTTAACCTCGGCTAAAAACCTAGAACGATCTTGTTTACCCCAATGTTGGGGCATTCGACCAGTAACAAGATAATTCACTATATTCACATACCAAGGTAATCAGGAAATAAGAAAAAGTTGTTCATCAGGAAAATTATCCCTCACAAGAGGGGAATCATCAGGGAAATAAAAAATAAGTCTAGACAAGTGGTCCACTACTACATTTTCTGCACCTTTTTGTCTCTAATTTCTAGAGAAAATTCATGTAACAAAAGGATCCATCTAATCAATCTAGGTTTAGTATCCTTCTTAGACAGAAGATACTTCAAAGCAGCATGATCAGTAAAGATTATGATCAGCTAAAAATTCCTTCTCTATGGTGGTGTAGTTCATTTGGGCATCATTCAGAGTTTTGCTAGCATAGTAAATCACATGAAGTAATTTGTTTTCTCGTTGACCTAGCACAACACCAATAGCATAATCTGAAGCATCACACAAGATTTCAAAGGATAGGTTCCAGTTAGGTGCCTGGACTATGGGGGCGGTACTGAGTAAAGTCTCAAGCTTCTCAAAAGCATCTAAACAAGCATCATCAAAGACAAACTTAACATCTTTTGCAAGCAAATTGCGAAGAGGTCTAGAAATCAAGTTAAAATACTTAATGAACCGACGATAAAAACCTGCATGCTCTAAGAATGACCTAATATCTCTTACGGTTTTGGGAACCTGTAAATTCTTAATAAGGTCAACTCTGGGTTTGTCTACCTCTATACCCTTAGAAGACACGATGTGCCCTAAAACAATTCCTGAACGAACCATAAAATGACATTTCTCCTAATTAAGCACTAAATTTTTTTCCTTACATCTAGTCAACACTAAGGTCAAATGATGCAAGCACTCATCAAAAGATGAACCAAACACTGAAAAATCATTCATAAAGACCTCTAAAAACCGTTCTACCATGTCAGAAAATATGTTCATCGTGCATAGCTGAAAAGTAGCGGGTGCATTACACAACCCGAAAGGCATACGTCTATACGCAAAGGTACCAAAGGGACAAGTAAATTTAGTTTTCTCTTGGTCTTCTAGGGAAATAAAAATCTGATTATAACCAGAGTATCCATCTAACAAGCAATAATGACTATGTCCATATAATCGCTCTAGCATTTAGTCAATGAAAGGAAGGGGAAAGTGGTCCTTCCTTGTGGCCTTGTTCAATTTTTTATAGTCAATACAAACACGCTACCCATGGTCACTCAGGTTGGGATTAACTCATTGTTTTCATTTTGGACTACAATGATACCTGATTTCTTGGGAACAATCTGAACGGGGCTAACCCACTTACTGTCTGAAATATAGTAGATAATACCACATCTAACAACTTAAGCACCTCAGTTCGAGCTACTTCTTTCATGTTAGGGTTCAGTCGACGTTGCATCTCCCTAAAAGGATTGGTGTCGTCCTCTAAATGAATCTGATGTATACAAACAGTAGGACTTATACCCTTAATTTCTGTTAAGGTCCACCCTAAAGCTTCTTTGTTGTCTTGAAGTACGGTCACTAGCCTACTTTCCTGATCACTATCCAAGTCGAATGATACAATTACAGGCAAAGTCTTAGATGGGCCTAAGAACATATATTTTAGAGTATCTGGCAATGGTTTGAGGTCCAACTTAGGAGGCTCTTCTAAAGAAGGAATTAAGGTAGAATTAGAAACTGGTAGTGGTTCGAACTTAGATTTCCATCTATTAGTATCTAACACAGCGGTAGAGTCTAACAAAGTATTCACTTGATCAATGGTGCTAACATCGTCGAAATCTAAGACAAAATGGGTTAGACAACTCTCAAATGTATCTTCAGATAAGAGTTTAGTAATGAATCGTGAACTAATGTTCCTATCATGTTCACCTCTTCAATGCACGTGTCATCTAGCTCATGGGGTTGCTTACTAATATTGAAAATATTCAGCTCAATAGTCATATTACCAAAAGATAAATTCATAATATCATTTCGACGTTCTCGGTTGAGAATTGAAGGATTTGTGATTGAGCAAGTAAAAAAAAAGAAGAATTTGAATCTACCTTACTTTCTTCCTTTTTTTCCTTAATATCAATGACTCAATCAAAATACAATTATCTCCAAGAAGGAAATGTTTGTTATGCTTAATATCTTTAGTTTGATCTGTATCTGTCTTAATTCTGCCCTTCATTCGAGTAGTTTTTTCTTCGCCAAATTGCCCTCTCCTACCAGCAGGTTACGGAATTCTTCATTACTGTCCTGACAGAATGCTAGCTAGACGTTAAGAAAGAATAGAGAAGGAAGGGCCCTGAATCCATTCCAAAATATTGAATATAGGGCCGCTTAGCAAGACCTATTAGTAGCAGCAAGCTAGATTACAGGAAAGGGGAATTCGTTAAGACGGGCAAGGATAGAGGTGAGTGAAACTTCGACGATATCCCCGAAGAGGATTTATACAGTTAATATCACAGGTATCTGGTTTTCTAGGTCAGGAACAAGTTGGGTATCTAGGATAACAAAATCCACAGGATAAATAAACCTATCCACCTCAATACGAACATCCTCGACAATACCACGAGGAATTTTCACAGACCTATCAGCTAACTGAAGTGTTATCTGGGTAGGTTTTAAGTCACCAAGTCCTAGCTGGAGGTACACATGGTACAGAAGTAAGTTCACACTAGATCCTAAGTCAAGTAACGCTTTTTCTACACGGTAGTTAACTATTGTGCAAGAAAATGGTAGGGGAACCTGGGTCTTTGTACTTAGGAGTTGTGTTTTTCTGGATAATTGAACTCACATGATTATCTATAAAGGTTTTTTTTTGTACACTAAGCTTTCGCTTTCGCGTACAAAGATCCTTAAGGAACTTGGCATAAGTAGGAATCTTACTAATTGCATCTAATAGAGGAATATTGATGTTGACTTTCTTAAAAATCTCCAATATATCATTAAAAATTGGATTCCTTCCTAGTTGGTATTAAAAGTTGTGGGAATGGGGCTTTGGGCACAAAATCGGGCTCAGCGAGAACCACATTGGACTCTTTAGAGACTTTATCAGTTCTTCAATTGTATTCACAGGGTTTATGAGTTATCTTTTGATAAATAATCAAATTATGTGAATTTTCACAGACCTATCAGTTTAACTTACTTCTGTACCATGTGTACCTCCAGCTAGGACTTAGTGACTGAAAACCTACCCAAATAACACTTCAGTTAGTTGATAGGTCTTTGAAAATTCCTCGTGGTATTGTCGAGGAAGTTCTTATTGAGGTTGATAATTTTATTTATACTGTGGATTTTGCTATCATAGATACCCAACTTGTTCCTGACCCAGAAAACCAGATACCTGTGATATTAACTGTCGAAATGGTATTATGAATCTATCTTTTGGTAATATGACTATTGAGCTAAATATT
This sequence comes from Papaver californicum, assembly GCA_023531435.1. Taxonomy (NCBI): domain Eukaryota; kingdom Viridiplantae; phylum Streptophyta; class Magnoliopsida; order Ranunculales; family Papaveraceae; genus Papaver; species Papaver californicum. The sequence goes on along the minus strand of JAJJMC010002511.1, from coordinate 1,821,166 downwards.
TTCAAGGTTACCTTATTTTCTACCACTCTACCACTCCTAAGGGTTTTAATTTAATTCACATGGTTTGATGATTTCTCAAAAGATAACTCATGAACTCTTCTAGGGTTGGGTTGTGGTTGACTAGGGAACTTTCCTTTTTCTCTTTCTCTCAAAGACTCAACGATTTGACCAACCTGGTTTTCTAAATTGGAAATAGCCTGACTGTTAGCCTGAATAATCTTTTGATTTTCTCGTATACTTCGGTTGATAGACTGCTGAAAATATTTAGTGTTCTGAGTTAATGAGGCAACAAACTCTGCTAAACTCATGACCGTCTTTTTCAACGGATTCTGAAATGGTGCTGGTCCAGAAGGATTCTTAGTATAACCAGAACCTGGGGGAACCTGAGGGTTACTAGACTGACCTTGATTTTGGACCTTAGACCAAGAAAGGTTTGGATGGTTTCTTCAACAAGGGTTATAAGTTTCTGAATATGGGTCAAATCCCCAGACGGTTATCATATCTAGTGTTATTGTAAAGAGCATGGGATTGATCTTCAACAGTCTGTCCTTCTCAACATGACTTGGGCTCTATTCCACAAATAGATTGACTCAATTCTAAGGCTTCTAACCTTTTTTGCTATAGCTACAATTTTGGCATTTGATTCAAGAATTCCATCTACCCTATTGACATTACCTCTGCTTAGTAAATTTTTTCTCTGGGGTTCCTTACTACGTTCTCATTGCTGGGTCTTTTCGGCAATTTTATTCAAAAATATCATCGCTTCATCAACATTTTTACTATCAAAACTCCCTGTACACAATGACTCGACCATAGTCGTTGTTAGATAATCTAGCTTTTCATAAAAGATCTGGACTAGTCTAACCTTTTCTAAACCGTGATGGGGACATTGTATCAATAAATCATTGAACTTTTCCAAATACTTATACAAAGATTCTCCCTCTTGCTACACAAATGTGGAAATCTCGTGCCTAATAGATGATGTTTTGTGCCTAGGGAAAAATTTAGATAAAAAGGAAGCGGTAAACTATTCATATGTTTCGATGGATTCAGATGGCAAACTATATAACCAAGATTTGGCCTTGTCTCTCAGGGAAAAAGAAAATAACCTAAGTTTCAAAGTTTCATAAGACATGTTGTGAATTCTTAGGGTACTACATATTTCTTCAAATTCCCTAATGTGAAAGTAGGGGTTTTCATTTTCTTTTCCTAAGAAGATTGGGAGCATCTGTATGGTCCCAGGTTTTAACTCATAGTTTGCTTGATTTTCAGCTAACTTGATACATGATGGACGAGAAGTCCTAGTGGGATTCAACAAATCTTTTAAAGTTGCCATTTCTGGCACAACTGGAAAATTAGGAATAACTTCCTCACTAAGAGACAAATTCTCAAAACTAAAGTTTCCGAAAATTGGGCTCTCAAAAGAAGGGTTTCCTAAATTCTGAATTTCAAAGACATAGTTTCTATTCTCATCACTGATTAAACGATCAATAAAATATCTTCTCCAGGCACGCTCACTCAAGGCTTTAGGCGGCCTGGGCATGCAATTAACTCCTAATTGGAAGGAAATTCTAAACAAACACAAACAAGGCCGACTCAACTAAATCAAACCTATTGAATCTAGCAAAAAAAAAGCATGATGGCTCCACTTAGATTGTTTCTACACCAGCTTCTATTCTTCCAAAAGGCAACTAGTTACAGTTTTAGCGAATCTCTCAGAACGATCCGAATTAGATTAAGTCGAATAGAAACAGGATAAGCTCTAAGGAGCTTTGATAACCTTGCCTCTTTGACAACGTTTCCTTGGGTTACAAGGCGGCTCAAATCAACTTAAAATAATCATCCTGAACTTTAAGTTAGGCTAACAGAGTAACCAATACAGTCCTTTTGAATGACTTTCTAATAAGCTCGATACCTTATCGATCTTCTTTCTATTCAAATTTTAAAGATTAGGTTCATGTTAGGTAACGTGTTCCTAAGGCGGGCAAGAAGGAAACGGTGATGAAATTCGAGTCCTTATCTTATATGGCCAGTCCTTGCCCTTTACTAGAAAATAAATTTGTATTTAGTTCCTCAACATATATGCATACGAAGGAATACAGTAAACCCACTTGCAGGGGATTCGTGGATTGATCGAGTCTTACCTCCCGTACCATACGGGGGATGAACCGTTGAAGTCGACTCGGGCCACCGACTCCTGTGTCAGTGTACGAACCCGAGGGGACGAGACAATATCGTAATTGCCGTCCTTCCCTGTTGCAGTTTATATTTAAATACCCTTCCATAGAGTTTAAAAATAATAATAAAGTTCAAAAGTTCAAAGTCCAAAGTCCAAAAATAAGAAAAACATAAAAATACCTAAAATAATTACAAAAATAACAAGAATTTCCTAATACAGTTTTCTACAAAGAAAAAAAAACCCTAAAAAAATTCCTGTTGAAGCATCTACTCGGGGGGTGGTGCAGTGCGGACGAGGATTCGGTATAAAACGAAAGGCGTTTATTGAAATAAATCTGCAAAATTAACTAAAAAAAATAAAAATAAAATTGTCTTCTTTTTCTGTTCTTTTCGATTTGTCTTTGTCTACAAGTCTTTGATCAATCAATATAATCTTTGGCTCCAATTTCTTTTTGATCAAAAACCTGTAATATAAAGAAAAATACCCAAAAACATAAAATAGAACAAAAAAAATAAAAATCTAAGTAAACTAACTAACCTAAAAAAACTAAAAACAAATCTAAAAACAAGTCCACGTCGGCGACGCCAAAAACTGATGTGTTTTGTGATAGTGGTAAGAAAAGTTCGTTCAAGACTTGTAAAGATTTGGATTTAAACCTAGTTTCTAAGACTAAAAATACCAAAACTCAAATAAAATTGATAACAAGATTGAGAGAAAACTGAGGCTAAGATTCCTCTATTTTCCAATTTTTAAAGTGATTTAATTCAATAATTATAATTATGCAATTCTTACATTTAATTTGATTCTAAAATATTGCAACAAGTAGATTTTTAAAATAATAACTCTATATCGAAAGCATGGAACATCAAAAACCTAGGCCAAGCATGTACCATCAAAAGAAATCACAATTTTTTAATAAAAATCATTAAATCAATTTTTAACCAAGGCAAATAATCATAAAAGAATAGTGTAAATTAATTAAAAAAATATTACCACATATTTTTTTTGGAAAAATAGTTTCCTCTGTCGCCTTAGCAAAGGGGTTTAGCTCCTCACATTAATCACTTGCTCAAAATTATGGTTCATGGCTCAAAGTGTTTAAAAATGATGAAAAAGGAGAAAAATAAAGAAAACAATGAGTTTGCAACGTTTATAGGCGTTACAGACTCACTGTTATAGAGAAGGACTGAAGATAAACATTGCAGATGCTAATATATCAGTTGCAGATAGGTTGAAGAAACCGTTGCAGTTGAAGATAAGCGTTGCAGATGCGAAGATATCTGTTGCAAATGGATGAAGAAACCGTGGCTGAGAGGTTGAAGAAACTGTTGCCTATTCTTTGTTCTTCATGCAGTAGCCAGAACAATTTTTTATGAATTGATTTCTCTGCCTTCTATTCGTCTCCTAAGCTCTCCCTAAACTCTCTATCCCTTTTCTGGCTCGACCCCATCCTATTTATACACCACAGACCACCAAAATAATACTCGGGTTATTTTTTTCCTGATTTTAACTCCACAAATATTTGATGCGTATTTTGTTTCCAAACTTTGTAAAACTCTTTCATGATAAGGTAACCGGATAATCTTATCTTAATCTCTCCAAAATCTTCTCGAGATCTTCCAAATTTATCAATTAAAATCTTCACAGGCGAGAGAATAGTTTTTCCCGCCAAGTGCTCTATTCGAAATGGAAGAGGTGGTGCCCTTATCCGAGGCATGGGTGCCTTTCTCAATTATGGGTGCCTTTATCAATTCTTCCGAGTGCCTTTAATAAAAAAATTCTGAGTAGATTTTTGCAAAAATGTTTTATTCCAAAACACATACAAATACATAAAAAAAACCATATTAGTACAAAATTGAGCATTAACAAAACATAAAATTGAGATAAAATAGACACATGAATGTGTCTATCAATCGATTAGTGTCGAGTCTGGGAAGTTTAATGGTTATGTACTCACCTTAAAGTAACATGGGATATTTGATGGCTAAGTATTAGTTTAAAATCGACTTATCGTAAGTCTGAGAGGCATTTGAGGCCAAATGTTGTAAAGGGTTCCATAAGCAAGGAGACCTATTAGAATTTGTATAAGACTCAATGTAGGACTTATATCGAGAAGAGACGCGTATTTATGAGGAAATTAGCTAGCAAAGCTACCGTTAGCTACTTAGAACAAATAAGAATGTACTAACTCTTTTAATGTAAAAGGCTAATGTGCTAATGTCTCAGGAGTGATACCAATATTCATGGATTATGGTAAATATTAATCGTACTAAGGCTAGTAAGCTAGTTTCAAGAAGGTTTGAAGTTAGCACTTTAATTGAATCACGTATAGTTAATGCTAAAGTGCTAGCGATAATGGGATTGTGGTTAAGTCGCTAAGTATGGTCATGCTAGAGCCAAGGACGCGGAGGCTTAGAAGGGTGCCAATGAGCTAGAGACGCTAAGGAACTAGGGACGTCAAGGATCTAAGGACAGATAGGAGGCCAGGGGGCCAATGAGTTAGGGACGCATATGAGGCTAGGGACGTCAAAGAGCTGGGGACGCATAAGATCTGGACGCCCTTGCTTGAGGAAACTTGCTTGAGGACGTATAGGATCAGGGACTCCCTTGCTCAAGGACGCATGGATACCTCCCCATACTGAAAACCATATGTGAGCTCCCCTTCGTGTACTTGTTGAGGTCGATAGTCCTACTGACGTTGATGTGCAGAATGGTGGTATAACATGGACTGTGTTAGTTGAATACCTTAATGGGGATGTTGTCGTTGATTCCTATTTAGTAGGACCCTCCCAGGGTACTCTAATGATGGGGGTTTTCACCATTTCATCGGTTTATGTTGATTTGTAATGATCCGTCTCCCTTAGGGTAAAATTTGAGTTGTCATCGAAATGAGAAGAGGGTATATGTGAAGATGAGAATTATGATCTTGGCATTGCATGGACTTCTCATCATCTAGATTTGTCACGGGAGTGTGAAGTAGATAGCGCCTTGCTGAAGGAACTGGTACCTGAGTAAAATGACTAGTACCAAAGTGAAGGGACTCGTACTATAATGAAATAAATTGGTACCTGTGTGAAGGTACTCGTACCAGAATGAAACAAATTGGTACCTGTGTGAAGGGAATCATACCAGAGTGAAAGGTTTCCATGTGAAAAAAGAAAAATTTGAGAATGTGATAGATGGCTTTGGCTTTTGTTATTGTTGTTGTTATTGAAGAGTTTTGTCTGGGAAATGGAGTAGAGTTTTGTCTGAGGTCGAGGCTGGAGCTGGGGATGAGGATCATGGTGAGCGTTCGTTTCGTAACGCCTGCTTAGATGAATCCTCCATCTTGACCCCTACGTTCTGACAAGACCTCATGGATGATCAGATGTAGTAGTGCTTACTCACCAGACGACTGCTCCAACGAAGAGGACGCCCGTGACTAAGAGAAGGTGCGAGGACCAAAAGGAGGCGCCGGGACCAAGAGGAGGCGCCGTGACCAAGAGGTGCTGCTGAAGTGAGACTGGTCCCTCTTTGCCTTAAAATTGTAAAAGTTTTTCCAGGTACTGTCCTCCTTGAAATTGTTCTCCTTAGATGCAGATCTCGTCATCATATTGAATACTGATTCTGGTAATGCTGACATTGGTAGGCTTGGAATCGTTGCTTGCTACAACAGGTCACGGATCTATTCTGGGAAAAATTGTTCCGTTAGATGATGGTTTTGTAAATAGTGGTACATAAAGGTTCGTTCAAGACTTGTGAAGATTTGTTTCTAAACCTAATTTCTAAGCCTAAAAATAGCAAATAAAAGATATTGACAAAATTACAAGGGACTGGGACTCAGATTCCACTATTTTCCAAATTTTAAAGTGAATTAATTCAATAATTATAATTATGCAATTCTTACGTTTAAATTGATTCTAAAATATTGCAACAAATAAATTTTCAAAATAACAATAGTATAAAAAAACATGGAACATCTAAAACCTAGGTCAAGCATGTACCATCTAACGAAATCACAATTGCTTAACAAAAATCATGAAATCAACTTTTAACCAAGGCAAAGAATCATAAAAGAATTACAGAAATTAATTAAATAAATATTACCACATAATTTTTAGAAAAATAGCTTCCTTCGTCGCCCTGTGATGGGGTTTAGCTCCTCATATTGAAAACACTCTCAAAATACTCGTTCATTGCTCAAAAAGGTGTTTACAAATAGTGAAAAAGAGTGAAAATAATGAAAACAGTAAGTTTGCAACGTTTATAAACGTTACCGACTCATTGTTACAGAGGGATAACTGTTTCCTGAAGATAAACGTTGCAAATGAAGATATCCGTTGCAAAGTTAAAAGCTTTAGCAAGAAAATCTTCTACCTTTTCGCCACAGAAACTTCAACCCTATGGCAACGTTTTCTTCATCTTCTTCATCATGATCATGAGCAGATTTTTCTGGAATTTTGATTTTTGCGCTCTGGCCTCTCGAACCCCCCTTAATCTCTTCTCTTCGACCCCTTTATATACTACAACACCATATCTCTTCAATAACTCCCTCAAATCTTCTCTTTAATTCACAAATCTTCTCCATCATATTCTTGGCACATCGGGGATTATTTTCTTCCATTCTCAATCTGTGTTGCGCTGGATATCTCGCTGATGATTTCTTCTTTTACTCGTGTTAACAATATATTCAATGAATGGAAACAAGAATACGTGAGAATATGAAAGAAGATCCAAAGTTACCGAGATAACTTTTCTCCCTGACTCTCTCTTCGGGAGAATATATACGCCAAGATCTCCTTTGATTCTATGCGTTTGCGACGTGTACAAGTTGATATCAATTATGTAAGAGAATATTGTGTCTTAATTCCGAATATCTCCAACAAAATTTTCTTCCAGGTTCACGCAAAATACAATTGAAGTTCCCGCCAAATTTTTGTGTTCGAAATGGGAAGAAGAAGTGGTGCCCTGATCCAAAGTGAAGGTGCCCTTAAAACTGGGGTGCCCTTATCCAAATGAAGGGTGCCTTTAGTCATTATTTGGGTGCCTTTAACACTTTTAAGCTATTTTTCTCCATATTTATTAATTCTCCAAAAATACCTACAAACACAATAAAATCACAATATAAGTACACAAAAGAGTTCTAACAATATATAAGTTGAGATCAAATAAGACACGGAAACGTGTCTATCAAATACCCCCAAACTTATTATTTGCTACTCCTCGAGCAAATCTAATCTAGAAATAAAAAAAAATCCTAAATCACTTTTGCAGGCATTGCGATTGCACTTAGCATGTGCAATAAGCTTTTAAACCCATAGGTGTCCCTATCGGACGAGTTGTAGTCTCGTGAGGGTTTACAATAGGTGTACCCACAAAACCTTTACTCCAAACTCTAGCTACTTGTGAACGATTAAGGATAGACACTAAACAATCTATTTAGTTGGCGTACTAATTTCTTCGACTGTAAGAATCATTACCCTGTATGAATCCAATTGATGTACACGAGTTTGCACTCAGCGTACTAAAATTCATATAAGAATGCAACTCTACTCAAATAATCATTGAACATCCAAAACTGGATAAAAATTCACATTGCTCGAAACCAACCAAATTCAAACACAGGGATAAATTAGAAGATGGAAATAAAAGTGATGAATGGTGCATATGTTGACTAAGGTGAGCGGTGTTTCCCAAAATATTAGTATAAAGTCCGGATCGGATGTTCCTATTTTTATTATTATTATACATAATTTTATTATTATTATTATACATAATTTTTTTTTTCTTTTTTCTTTTTTTTTTCACGACAACATGATTAGATCTTTTGAATCTAGCGCATGCTCCTTTTCAGCAGATTACATGATAGTTCCCATGGATCTTGCATTCCACGCTTGCTTAGGCGACGAAGACAGGAAAAGCACACACATATTGCTATCAAAGTGTCTTTCTTTCTTTTTCTTTTCTTTTTGACAAAATTAAAATTCTAATACATTCGAACTACGACCTTATGGCAATGCTAGGGCACCACCAAATCACTTAGAGAAACATAAAATTGCAAAAATAAAAAGAGAAAGTGATATAATTATGATGATTCCGATATATCCTTGTTCAATGATTATCATGTTATTTATAACACCTGAGTACATCCATATATGAATAGACCATTTAGCTAGCTACACCAATTCCTATAGATAAGATCTATGTTTCCATCTACCTAGAATGATTAGTGTCATCCTGAATAATTACAAGTTTCTAAATTTTGGAGTTTCTTTATTGGCATCAATTTTCGGAAACTCTACCCCCAAACCTAAATTTAACATTATCCTCAATGTTTCGAACCGTGCAACCTAAAATGGTATGCAATAAATATAAATAGGAGAAACAAATGTAAATCAAAGAGAAGGGATTGGAACATCTCACCTGATTGACGCAAGAAAATAAGTATTCTCTGTAACACACATCAAATGATAGTAATAACAAAGAACACTGAAAATAAAAGAAAAAGAAAAAGAAAAAGTCTAAAAAGAAAATAAAAATCTACCTACTGGATATGTACAAAAAGAATCCCCATACACTAATAACCTGAAAATTGGTGGATCAACCCAAAATAAAATATATACAAATGACAGTTTCACAATTATATTATGGCAACACGGAGACACTGAAACTATCAAAAATAAGGGATTACCCCCAAACCAAGTTTTTACTACACTCGGAAGTGCGTAAAGAACGAAATATGGGGATAATACTGGGATTAGGGAAATATCAATTGGTTCATGCATAATGTCAGAAACAGGCAAGTCCTCTGGGTATTTAGATGCAAAGTGATCCAACAAAACTTGAGAAGCACACAATTCTAACCATAAATTAGGTAATTTTTGGAAGTCTAGGGGTCTAGAAACAACCTCTAAGTCAGGTGAATGATCTTGTGAGATAGATTCATCAATCGAATTAGGCAAATCATCTACACAATCATCCACAAGGTCATCTATATGTTCTGTATGGAACAGAGAGTCACTACAAGACTAATCATCATCAACATATAATCTCTGGCATTCCAGAACTCTCAATCTTTGTTCCAAACTAGGCGGTGTGTGTTTATAATACTTATCATATATCATTAGAGGTGATTCTTCTAGAGGCATAATAGGTTCGTGATGAGTACTAGATTACAACTGCTTTAAGGCTTCCCTCCAAGACAAAGAACTCGAATTTTGCTCATTTTCATCACCTTGGTATGAGCAATAGCCTTCAAAAGGTTGGTGGTGGTCCCGAATACTCCCCACACCATGTTGATAGTATGGATAATGTAACACCCGTGATTTTTGCATGAAGCTTACTCAAGGACGCGTAATGGCCTGGGTTGAAGCTTCACCCTGAGCTTATAAAGCTCGCTTAGGATTGTATCATGGTGTTGATGCCTTGACCCCGAAATATAGTGTTAATGCCCTATTACGCGTGATGTGTATTTGAGGAGGCATCATAGTGCTACTGCACTATTATGCCGTGATGCATGATTGAGAATGCATCACTAATCCAAAGCTGCGTAAGTGAGAGCATTATAGTGCTAATGCACTATTATGCCGTGATGCATGATTCAATGCATCACTGAGCCGAAGTCGCGTAAGTGAGAGCATCATAGTGCTAATGCACTATTATGCCGTGATGCATGATTTAAAATGCATCACCAAGCCAATGTTGCATAGTGAGAGTGCATCATAGTGCTAAAGCACTATTGTGCCTTGATGCATTATTGAGAATGCATCACCGAGCCAATGTCGTTATTCGATGAATGCATCATAGTGCTAAGGCACTATTATACCGTGATGCATTATTGAGAATGCATCACCGAGCCACTATCGTTATTCGATGAATGCATTATAGTGCTAAGGCACTATTATGCCGTGATGCATTATTGAGAATGCATCACCGAGCCAATATCGTTATTCGAAGAATGCAATATAGTGCTAAGGCACTATTATGCCGTGATGCATTATTGAGAATGCATCACCGAGCCAATGTCGCTATTCAAAGAATGCATTATAGTACTAAGGCACTATTATGCCATGATGCATTATTGAGAATGCATCACCGAGCCAAGAATACATCACTGTGATGCATTACCGTGTTCACTTGGAGCTTACCTGAGAATGCTTCGCTTGGCTTTGGCAAGGAAACTTCATTTCGGCCTTGTGCAGTCGATGGATGTCACTTCCTATTCTTATATTTATTTGTAGAAATACGAATAAAAAATATATAGGGAGGGAGATTTGCTTGAATGTGCATGAGAGGTAATGCATATATAAATACGACGTAGCCTATACGTTGGAGCATAATTGATGCTAAAGCATCAATATGCTTGTAGCTTAACCGATGAAGCTTGAATGTGCATGAGCGGTAATGCACATATAGATATGCGAAGTGGCCAATATGTTGGAGCATCATTGATGCATACGCATCAATATGCTTGTAGCTTAACCGATGAATCTTAGATGTGCATGAGAGGTAATGCTTGCGAGGTGGCCTATACGTTGGAGCATACTTGATGCTAAAGCATCAATATGCTTGTAGCTTAACCGATGAAGCTTAAATGGCATGAGCGGTAATGCACATATAAATATATGCGATGTGGCCTATATGTTGGAGCATACTTGATGCTTAATTGACCCTTTGATGAACTACGGTCATGCTTGATCCCTTCAAGGTACGGGTTGGGTAAGTAGGCAGCCGCAATGCAATGAATTGAGGTGCATCACCTTGTCGCTCATATCATCTAATTTAGAGGTTATTGCGACATTATGGTAACTCGTATCATCTAGCTTGGCAATGCTAAGTCAAAGAGATGATTGTTGCCACACTTGATGAAGTAGTTGCAATTCCATTGGATGGATTGTTCATACTTCCTAGCAACCGTTGCGGCATGAAATGACATGTTCCCGGATGTTGCACCCTTGGCAAGAACAAGATCGGTGCAGGCTCCATCATATGGTCGAAACAGAATTAATGAAGCGGAATATTAGGCTTGAAATGGCCTAGGTGCTAGTACAAGGCATGAGTCAGGCCTTGACAATGATCGTAAGCCATAGGCATTCACCATTCGCTTTTATGGCCTTGCACCCTTAACAGAACAAGGGTGAGGTGGAACGGTATAAACGTTGCTTGAATGATATGAGAACTACGTTTCGAGTATAATGTTTACAAGGCATGCTTAGAAAGCAAAAATCTACCTGCACTTTCCAGCGAGAAGTTAAGTTCTAAGGTCCGGTTACTCTCTTTTAATCGCGCATCGGGGAGTTCTGTCCCGCCCAGCGCAACGCGTTGGAGGTGGAATTTTCCGGTCCGTGAAAGATAATGTCTATTTTGAAATTCAGTCGGATATTCATTGTATTGGTCCTCATAATACCAGATCGACATTTTCTACCAAAAACTTTCTAATATATTTACAAAATATCTAAGAAAATATAAATCCTAACAGGAAGGGGTTCTAAACATACACAAACAAGGCCGACTCAACCAAATCAAACCTACTGAATCTAGCAAACAAAAAGCATGATGGATCCACTTAGATTGTTTTTAGACTAGCTTTTATTCTTCCAAAAGGCCACTAGTTACAGTTTTAGCGAATCTCTCAGAATGATCCGAATTAGATTAAGTCGAATATAAGCAGGATAAGCTCTAAGGAGCTTTGATAACCCTGCCTCTTTGGCAACTTTTCCTTGGGTTACAAGGTGGCTCTAATCAACTTAAAATAATCTTCCTGAACTTTAAGTTAGGCTAACAAAGTAACCAATACAGTCCTTTTGAATGATTTTCCAATAAGCTCGTTACCCTATAGGTCTCTTTCTAGTCAAATTTTACGCTTAGTTTCGCGTTAGGTAACGTGTTCCTAAGGCGGGCAAGAAGGAAACGATGATGAAATTCGAGTCCTTATCTTATATGGCCAGTCCTTGCCCTTTACTACAAAATAAATCCGTATTCAAGTCCTCAACATATACGCATTACGAAGGAATACAGAAAATCCACTAACAGACGGGCAATGAACCGTTGAAGTCGACTCGGGCCACCGACTCCTATGTCAGTGTACGAACCCGAGGAGCCGAGATAATATCGTAATTTTCGTCCTTCCCTGTTGCACTTTATATTTAAATACCCTTCTGTAGGGTTTAAAAATTAATAATAAAGTTCAAAAGTTCAAAGTCCAAAAATAAGAAAAAATATAAAAATACCTAAAATAATAATAATTTCCTAATACAGTTTTCTAAAAAGAAAAATAAAAACCCTACAAAAAAAAATTAACTAAAAAAAATCTTCTCTTCTTTTTCCGTCCTTTCCGATTTTTCTTTGACTCCAAGTCTTTAATCAATCAATATAATCTTTATCTCCAATTTCTTTTTGATCCAAAACCTGTAATACAAAGAAAATACCCAAAAACGTAAAATAGAACAAATAAAAATAAAAAATAAAATAAAAATCAAACTAAACTAAACTAATTAACCTAAAAAATATATAAGAACAAGTCCGCGTCGGCGACGCCAAAAATTGATGGTTTTGTAAATAGTGGTAAATAAAGGTTCGTTCAAGACTTGTGAAACTTTGTTTTTAAACCTAATTTCTAAGACTAAAAATAGTAAATAGAAAGATATTTACAAAATTACAAGGGACTGGGACTCAGATTCCATTATTTTCTAAATTTTAAAGTGATTTAATTCAATAATTATAATTATGCAATTCTTACGTTTAATTTGATTCTAAAGTATTACAACAAGTAGATTTTCAAAATAATAATTGTATAACAAAAGCATGGAACATATAAAACCTAGGTCAAGCATGTACCATCTAACGAAATCACAATTGCTTAATAAAAATCATTAAATCAATTTTTAACCAAGGCAAATAACCTTAAAAGAATTGCACAATTAATTAAATAAATATTACCACATAATTTTTGGAAAAAATAGCTTCCTTTGTCGCCCTGTGATGGGGTTTAGCTCCTCATATTGAAAACACTCTCAAAATACTCGTTCATTGCTCAAAAAGGTGTTTTCAAATGGTGAAAAAGAGTGAAAATAATGAAAACAGTGAGTTTGCAACGTTTATAAACGTTACAGACTCACTGTTACAGAGGGATAACTGTTTCTTGAAGATAAACGTTGCAAATGAAGATATCCGTTGCAAAGTTAAAAGCTTTAGCAACAAAATCTTCAACCTTTTCGCCACGGAAACTTCAACCCTATGGCAACGTTTTCTTCATCTTCTTCATCATGATCATGAGCAGATTTTTCTGGAATTTTGATTTTTGCGCTCTGGCCTCTCCAGCCCCCCTTAATCTCTTCTCTTCGACCCCTTTATATACTACAACACCATATCTCTTCAATAACTCCCTCAAATCTTCTCTTTAATTCACAAATCTTCTCCATCATATTCTTGGCACATTGAGAATTATTTTCTTCCATTCTCAATCTGTATTGCGCTGGATATCTCGCTGATGATTGCTTCTTTTACTCGTGTTAACAATATATTCAATGAATGGAAACAAGAATACGTGAGAATATGAAAGAAGATCCAAAGTTACCTAGATAACTTTTTTCCCTGACTTTCTCTTTGGGAGAATATATACGCCAAGATCTCCTTTGATTCTATGCGTTTGCGCCATGTACAAGTTGATATCAATTATGTAAGAGAATATTGTGTCTTAATTCCGTGAATATCTCCAACAAAATTTTCTTCCAGGTTCACGCAAAATACAATTGAAGTTCCCGCCAAATTTTTGTGTTTGAAATGGGAAGAAGAAGTGGTGCCCTGATCCAAAGTGAAGGTGCCTTTAACACTGGGGTGCCCTTATCCAAATGAAGGGTTCCTTTAGTAATTATTTGGATGCCTTTAACACTTTTAAGCTATTTTTTTCCAAATTTATTAATTCTCTTAAAATACCTACAAACACAATAAAATCACAATATAAGTACACAAAAGAGTTCTAACAATATACAAGTTGAGATCAAATAAGACACGAAAACGTGTCTATCATTAAAGTCTTGAGGCAACTGAGGACCTCTCTTGAGTGGTAGTTATGTCTTTCTGTATTCTAACAGGAACTATAGTCTCCGTATCAGATCAACAATGTTGAGCGGCGTTTGGGTGTTCCTCGTGTTTTCAACGGTCATATAATGAGAAAGTAGGAGGTGAGTAACCTCTCGAAAAAGGGATCCTTTGAATTTCAGGCGGGTAAGGAGGTTGGTATTGATAGAATGAGAATGAGTCCTCCTTGCCATGGTTTTATATGAGTCTCTCCATATTTTCATGCGCGATAAAATCGATTTGTTGGTACTTCCGTAGTGGGCGATCAGGAATAGTATGAACTTCATCGTTCCTTTGAGTCTTTGATCGTTCCGGCGTCAGTGGTTATTGTGATGTTGGTTCTTATTTGACCCGTCAGGCGATGTCCCTGTTCTGGGGAGAGTCTCTCCGTCAAAGTTTTGAGGCAAGCAAGTACCTCCTTCTAAGTAGTGTCCATGTCCACCGGAGTTCTAGCCAGGACTTCTTGTCTCTTTATCAGATTGTTTATATTGAACGGAGTACGAGTATTTTCTATGTCTTCAGCAGTCTCGTTACCGAGAGGATGCAGTGTAATAGTATTGGTACGAGGAGGTTTAGTAGTGGAATGGGTGTTTTCAGAATCGCCACCACCGATACTAAATGAACCGACTATAGAAGTTGTAACTGCTCCAGGCCTAAGATCCACCATTTTGAATATCTTAAAATTGGCCTTTGTAATTGAGAGGTTGATCTCCCACTGTGGTCTCCAATTGTTTTAGGGTGAAAACAAATGTACTACAAAATGGTACTTTCAGGTAGGTTCAAGAGATCAAGCTCGATCAGGACGAGCCTAAACCAAGAAATGGCCGTTCACTTCCTGCTTCGATTACAAAGATGGAAAGGATTTGGGTAGGTCTTAGGGGAGGGAAGCAATGAAAGCTGAGAAAATATCAGTGTGATAGTGTATGATGAAGAAAATGGATTTTACGAGAGAAATCGCCAATTTTGTAGGTCTTGTTTCTCCAGATTGATCGTCTTGTCTGTTCTTTTTGTCTTGTTTCGAATAGATGAGAATCATCTATTTATAGTTCAGAGGAGACATACTGATTTCTCGTAAGTCATGGAAATTAGGGAGAGGTGGAGAAGTGATGATTATGGAGATCTTAGTGGGGTGGTGCCTAGAAAGTATGGAAGACCTGTATGACCACTACTCCTCATCCTCTCAAATGCTCTGTAACCGCCCACTACTTATTACCTTTTTGTTTGTGGAGGTAGTACCACCACCCACGATGCCGTACACCGCTCGAACGATACCCCAATTTGAATCCCCCATGTTGTATTTGATATCTCGTGGAAATAGTGGAGTCATAATCCACTATGGTTTTGATCGAGTCAAGTCAAACCAAATAACTTTTAAGTCAGTGAGACAAGTTGTGTGACTCACTGGACTAATAGTCAGACCGGTTGGTATCGAGTCTGGGAAGTTTAATGGCCATGTACTCGCTTGAAAGTAACATGGCATATTTGATGGCTAAGTATTAGCTTAAAAACGACTTATCGTAAGTATGAGAGGCATTTGGGGCCAAATGTTGTAGAGGGTTCCTTAAGCAAGGAGACCTATTAGAATTTTTATAAGACTCAATGTAGGACTTATATCGAGAAGAAACACATATTTATGAGGAAAGTAGCTAGAAAAACTACTGTTAGCTACTTAGCGCAAATAAGAATGTACTAACTCTTTTAATGTAAAAGTCTAATGTGCTAATGTCTCAGGAGTGAGACCAATATTCATGGATTATGGTAAATATTCATCGTACTAAGGCTAGTAAGCTAGCGTCAAGAAGGTTTGAAGTTAGCACTTCAATTTAGTCAAGTATAGTTATGGCTAAAGTGCTAGCGACATTGGGCCTGTGGCTAAGTCGCTAAGTATGGTCATGCTAGAGCCAAGGACGTTGAGGAGCTTGGACGCGGATGCTTAGAATGGTGCCAATAAACTAGGGACGCCAAGGATCTAGGGACGCCAAGAAGCTAGGGACGCATAGGAGGCTAAGGCGCCAAGGAGCTAGGGACGCATATGAGGCTAGGGTGCCAAGGAGCTAGGGACGTCATGGAGCTAGGGACGCATAGGAGGCTAGGGCGCCAAGGAGATAAGGACGTCAAGGAGATGGCGACGCATAAGATCAGGGACAGGAGAACAGAGACGCCTATAAGCGTTACAGAGAAGTGTTCTCTGCGTTACAGAAGAAGGAAAAGGAAACAGGAATAAAGAACAGACTTCAGGTGCTTCAGAAATATGACTGCTTGAGGGACTGTGTTAGCGACAGTATCAGCAACAGTTCCCTGGAGACTTATTCTCTTCACCTTCTTCTTTACCAGCAGCAGAAGTATTTTCTCCTTGAATTTTTTCAGCGGCTCTGACTGGTTTGTTTCTCGTTTCTCTTATCTATATATAGTATTAGTGAACCCTAGAAACCCTAGAGAACCGATAAGGACTCCAAAACAACTCCCAATCAAACTCAAATTATGTGTAAATCCTAAACATGGTCAAATTCCTTTTTCCGGCTTGATTCACTTTTGCAGCCATTTTTTCTGGGTGAAACATGTTTTGTGACGTGTATTGATCTTGTTTTGGTTGTTTACTTCCCTTGGGTAACTCTTATTCACTTCCAAATCCCTTAAAATTCGATTCCAAACAACTCAGGAAGATTCTCACGTGAAACCCAAACTTCCCGCCATTTTCGTGATTTCAAATTCAAAGGGAAAGGGTGCCCCTATCCAACAGTGGGGTGCCTTTAAAAATTTATCCTAGGTGCTTTATTAATTTTTCTGGGTGCCTTTCTCAGCTTTTCGAACCGATTTTTCCGCAATTATTTGTTTCTCAAAAATACCTACAAAGACATAAAAAGCCATAATAAGTACAAAATCGAACACTATCAAAATAGATAATCGAGCATAATTTATACACAAAAATGTGTCTATCAAATACCCCCAAATTTACTATTTGCTAGTCCTCGAGCAAATCTAATCTAAAAATAAAATTCTAACTCACTTTAAACCCTAAGTGGCCTTCGTGGACGAGTTTTGTCTCGTGAGGGTTTACAAGAGGTATACCCACAAAACCTTTACTCCAAATTTTAGCTACTCGTGAACGATTGAGGATAGACACCAAACAAGCTATTTAGTTGGCATACTAAATTCTTCGGCTATGGGTCACCCTATATGAGTCCAGTTGTTATACATGAGGTTTTACTCAAGCATACTAAAATCCATATATAAGAAAATAAAGTTCTACTCAGATATTCGTTCAACCACGATGCTCAGAACCTATCAAAGTTCAATCACATGAAAAGATCTAGAAAATGGATGTGGAAAATATGAAGTTTGCGCATGTTAACTAAGGTGAACGGTGTTTCCCATATCTGTTTGAAGGTCAGTGCCAGGATGAATCCTAATGGATTGAGATACGCTCCCACTGGTCTTAATCATTATACTAATATCGATTCAACTAGTATATACAATGGTTCCAGCGATCGATTTATTAAAAATAAACCCTTATAAATGTAGTGACAACATGATTGGATCAAATTGAATCCAAGCGCATGGTCCTTATCAGTATCTTACATGATAGTTCTCATGGATCCTGCGTTCCACGCTTGCTTAGGCGACGGAGATAGGGAGAACACACACATATTGTTATCAAAGTGTCAATACTCGATTTTTTTTCTTTTTTAAATAAAATATAGTCTAAATAATCTCAAACACTCTATTTCATCCTGGCGGTGATAAGAATTCGATATTGGTGCCCCACCAAATCACTTAGAGAAACACAAATTGCAAAAATAAAAACAGAAGGTGATATGGTTGAGATAGACTCTGAGATATGGTGACAACTATCATGTTATTTCTAACACCTGAACTCTGTCCTTTTATGAATAGACCATTTAACTGGGCACACCAATTCCTATAGAAGAAGAGCTAAGTTTCCATCTACCTAGAATGGTTAGTGTCATCCTGAATTGTTCGCAAGTTTTTAGACTTTGGAGTTTTATGTCTCATTAAAAGTTTCTCCCTTTACCCCCAAACTTAAATCTAACATTGTCCTCAATGTTCTAAAGATGAATGATTAAAAGCATGAACAAGGAGAAACTGTTACCAATCGAAGGAAATGAGTTAAGGAAAGATATTACCGTGTCGCATGAGCATGGGTTACCTCCCAGGAAGTGCTAAGTTTAAAGTCTTCAGACAGACTAAGAAAAAATTAGTCACCTCATAAAATCATATATCAATAGTCGGAACAACTATGGGTCATCTGAATCAAATAGTGCTATCACTAATAAAAGGAAACTGCAACAGGCAAGAAAATGAACAAACCGAGCACACCCTTATCTAGTTTTCTGTTTAAGACAACTACATCTAGCAGTGGTTCAGGCTCAGGCTCTATAAAAGGGTTTAGATAAAATATTTTCATGGGATGGATTTTCTCATAGGCAGGATCAACAGGATCAGGTTGTAAAGTCTTGAGTAACTCAACTAAGAATTTAGAAGCACATAATAATAAACCGAATAATTGTGGATCCTCAAAGTCAATCAGATTTGAATCACATAATTGACTACTATGAAGGTGGTCATCCTAAACAAATGTGTCGATTCTAATTCCCTAAAGTAATTAGGCTTAGTCTCAAAACTTAATAACTGACACATTTGAATACATTCCCACATATGGAAGAAAATTTTTTGGTGGGAAAAAAAAGTCAATCTTGGTATTATGTCCTAGGTAAACCACATCGACCAGAGGATGGGTTTCTAACAACTGAACTTCTTTCTGGACATCAACAGGATCAGGAAATCTAGTTTGAAGATGATCTTGTAAAATGGTAGAGGTGCAAATGTCAAGTCCAAGTTAGGGACCTTTCTAAGAGTTAAAGGTAAAGCACAGGTAGAATAATAGTCACCCCCAAACTTAGAGTTTTTAGTGTCTTTAGATAGACTAGTAACAATTTCCCTAATTTCTAGATAGTCAGATTCCCGAAAATGGTCAATTGCTTCTTCAAGGTTATAATCAGGTGGTGCATCCTCACTCATATTTAAAATATCTAAGAGCCTATCTTTGTTATCTAAGACTATTGTTTCTAAATCGTTGGAATCTAAAACAGTATTCTCAGGATAAACCCGTTCCTTTAAACCATTATCGACTTCAAAACAAGAAAATTATACATCGTCTGGTATCTCTAGTCAAATCCTCTTCCTTTTGAGTAGGTGAATAATCATTAAAATCATTTAGATTTGAACTAGAAATAACAGTATCATCATGGAGCACAATTGGAGTGACAATTTCTTGATCACTAGGCCTGTATATTTCATGTTCTTCACCAATACTATCCTCATCATCATAATAATATGAAGATGTTTGAACCTCGTCTAAATATGTAGTGTTACCAATTCTATCCTCGTCCTCTTGACTAGGTGAATAACTATCAAGGGTAGCACTATATTGGAGATTAAGATTATTTTGAGCAATATTATTCTTTGCAATACTTTCATTTACACTTAATGCAAATCTATTTGTATTCTCAGCCAACTGCTTTAGGGATTCGTCTAGAGAAAGAGTTGGACTACTATGCTTTCCCCCCACAACGTAATACGAACCTATTTGTATTCTCATCTAACTGCTTGAGGGATTCTTCTAGAGAAACAGATGGATCATAAGGAGTACTAGATAACAACTGCTCGTGTGATTCTTGTAGAGGTATAATAGGTTCATTATAAGGACTACTAGGTTGCATATTCTTTAGGGCAGCCCTCCAAGACAAAGAACTTGAATCATCATAGGGAGTACTAGATTGCATCTGCTTTAGGGCATCCCTCCAAGAAAAAGAACTCGAATTTTGCTCATGTGATTCTTCTAGAGAAGGATTTGGGTTATCATAGGGAGTACTAGATTGCATCTTCTTTAGGGCATCCCTCCAAGATAAAGAACTAGATATTTGCTCATTCTCATGTTCATATGACGGGTGTGTATATGAATAGTAATTAGATCACCCTTGTATGAGCAATAACCTCCAAAAGGTTGATGGTGGTCCCGACTACTATCCACACCATGTTGATAGTACAAATAATGTCTATTTTGAAATTCAGTCAGATATTCATTGTATTGGTCCATATAATACTAGTTCGACATTTTCTAAAAACTTCCTAATATACTTACAAAAAAAAAAATCTAAGAAAATAAATCCTAACAGGAAAGGGTTCTAAACATATCACAAGCAAGGCTGACTCAACCAAATCAAACCTATTAAATCTAGCAAACACAAAGCATAATGGCTCCACTTAGATTGTTTCTAGTCCAGCTTATATTCTTTCGAAAGGCAACTAGTTACAATTTTAGCAAACCTCTTAGAACAATCCGAATTAGATTAAGTCGAAGAGAAACAGGATAAGCTCTAAGGAGCTTTGATAACCCTGTCTCTTTGGCACTTTTCCCTGGGTTACAAGGCGGCTCTAATCAACTTAAAATAATCTTCCTGAACTATGAGTTAGGCTAATAAAGTAACCAGTACAGTCCTTTTAAACGAGTTTCCTATAAGCTCGTTACCCTATCGGTCTCTTTCCAGTCAAATTTTAAGGTTTAGGTTCGCGTTTGGTAACGTGTTCCTAAAGCGAGCAAGAAGGAAACGGTGATGAAATCCGAGTCCTTATCTTGTATGGCCAGTTCTTGCCCTTTACTAGAAAAGTAAGTCCGTTTTCAGTTCCTCAACATATATGCATACGAAGGAATGCAGTAAACCCACTTACAAGGGATTCGTGGGTTGATCGAGTCTTACCTCCCGTACCAGACGGGGGATGAATCGGTTGTAGTCGACTCGGGCCACCGACTCCTGTGTCAGTGTACGAACCCGAGGGTCCGAGACAATATCGTAATTGTCGTCCTTCCCTGTAGCAGTTTATATTTATATTACCCTTTTGTAGGGTTTAAATATAATAAAATGTCTTAAGTCCAAAATAAAGTCAAAAAAGTGTCCAAAAATAAAAGAAAAATTACAGAAATAATAAAAATTCCTAATACAATTTTCTAAACAAATAAAATCTAAAGAAAAATAAAATCTAAAAATAAAAGTCTTTGTCTTCTTCTCCGTTCTTTAAGCTTTAACTTTTAACTCCAAATCCTTAACTTTAACTTTAAGTCTTTAATCACCAAAGTCTTTGACTTTATTTCCTTTCAATCCAAGATCCAAAGATGTAGCAAAAAGAGAAATACCCAAAGAAACGTAAAATAGAACAAAATAAAAAATAAAAATAAAAACCTAAAAAAAAGTCCCTGGCAGTGGCGCCGAAAATTGATGTGATTTTAATATAGTGGTAAAAAGGGTTTGATTCTCAGACTTGTGAATATTCGATTTCTAGACCTAATTTTTAATTAATAAAAATAAAGAAAATTAAAACAAAGTTGATTTAAAATTGATGGGAAGAACTAGGGCTAAGATTCCACTATTAACCAATATTTCAAGTGATTAAATCGTACAATTCTTGTATTCAACTTATTCTTAATATTGTCAAAGTTAGGTTTTTAAAAGAATAATTGTAAATCGAAAGCATGAGACATCAAAAGTTTAAAACTAAGCATGACCCATATAAAGAAAACACAATTATTTGAGAAAAACCATATTTTTCAATTTAATTCAAAGCAAGTGATAATAAAAGAATTGTAAATTATACATAAAATAGAAGTTACCACTTATTTATTGGAGAAATAGCTTCCTCCGTCGCCCCAGTGATGATGATTACCTTATTATATTAGAAACACCCTCAAAAATATATTTCATAGCTCAAAAAGTGCTTACAATGGTGAAATAATAGTAACACAGGAGAACAGAGACGCTTATAAGCGTTACAAAGAAGTGTTCTCTGCGTTACAGAAGAAGGAAAAGGAAACAGGAATAAAGAACGAACTTCAGGTGCTTCAGAAATAGGACTGCTTGAGGGACTGTGTTAGCGACAGTATCAGCGACAGTTCCCTGGAGACTTATGCTCTTCACCTTCTTCTTCACCAGCAGCAGAAGTATTTTCTCCTTAAATTTTTTCAGCGGCTCTGACTGGTTTGTTTCTCGTTTCTCTTGGCTATATATAGTATTAGTGAACCCTAGAAACCCTAGAGAACCGATAAGGACTCCAAAACAACTCCCAATCAAACTTAAACTACGTGTAAATCCTAAACAGGGTCAAATTCCTTTTTCCGGCTTGATTCACTTTTGCAGCCATTTTTCCGGGTGAAACACGTTTTGTGACGTGTATTGATCTTGTTTTGGTTGTTTACTTCCCTTGGGTAACTCATATTCACTTCCAAATCCCTTAGAATTCGATTCCAAACAACTCAGGAAGATTCTCACGTGAAACCCAAACTTCCCGCCATTTTCGTAATTTCAAATTCAAAGGGAAGGGGTGCCCCTATCCAACAGTGGGGTGCTTTTAACAATTTGTCTTGGGTGCCTTTAGTAATTTTTTCGGGTGCCTTTCTCAACTTTTCAAGCCGATTTTTCCGCAATTATTTGTTTCTCAAAAATACCTACAAAGACATAAAAAGCCATAATAAGTACAAAATCGAACACTATCAAAATAGATAATCGAGCACAATTTAGACACCAAAATGTGTCTATCAATGATCGGATGTTGTAGTACTTACTGACCAGACAGATGCTCCAACGAAGAGGACGCCCAGGACCAAGAGAAGGTGCAGGGACCAAAAAGAGGTGCCGGGACCAAGAGGAGGCGTCGGGACCAAGAGGTGCAGCTGAAGTGAGACTGGTCCCTCTTCTCCTTGAAATTGTAAAAGTCTTTCCAGGTATTGTCCTCCTTGAAATTGTTTTCCTTAGATGCAGATCTCGTAATCATATTCAATACTGATTCTGGTATTGTTGATGGTAGTAGGCTTGGAATCGTTGCTTGCTACAACAGGTGACGGATTTTGTAACACCGTGAAAAATCTCTCTAGGGCTTTGAGCCGTAGACCAACCCAGTATGGGTGCATATACTAGTGTTTATCCCTTATTAACATTATTGAGCATGAATAGTAAACTCTAGGGAGACACTAGATATTTGTAAGCATGAGCAACACTTGTGAGACATAAACAGCCAGGGCATATTCGTCTCTTTCTTTTTCCTAGTGTGATTGAATTTAGCATATGTTTCACCATACTTGCTTTCCCTTAAAACACAAATTTTTGATCCTGTTTCTTTTCGTCTCAAATGATCTCAAGCAAAGGAAGACTTTGCATCTTTAAATCCCAACTCGAGTACAACCCATCATCCGTGTCCGATTTAAGTTGGTCTTCTACAAAAGGTAGGGGGTTTAATCTTCTTGAATTGAGTTAATTCTTCTCTACAAATCCTTTCTGCCCTAATTTGAATGAATGCATGATTCTTCTTTTGCTTTCTTTGTTGTTAATGTTCTTTTTATCTCCATGTCCTGAATTTGAACATTTCCCTTCTATCTAATTTGTATCTGCTGATTTTCTTAAACCAAATTGATTTATGGAATTTCTATTTGCCGTGTTTCACCGTTTGGCATCAGTTGGTATCCATTTTTCCTGAACCCATTTTCTTAAACCAAAGTTATGTTTTCTGAACCAAATTCTAAAAACTCCTGTGAACCCATCTTCTTAAACCTAAGTTATGTTTTCATAAACCAATTTCTAAAAACTACTGTGAACCCAATTTCTTAAACTTAAGTTATGTTTTCTTAAAACCAATTTCTAAAAACTACTGTGGTCAATTCCTTGTAGTTCATAACCATGAAGAAACTCTTTTCTTATTGATTTACCCCAAAAATATGAGTTTGTTTTGTTACTCTTAACATCTGCATATCAATCTTATACTATTTTTGTATAAACTTTCTAAACCTTTGTTTTTGTTTGAATTTGATGAGCTAAACAGCATGTATGAACCTGTATTATTATTTAAAATCAATATAACTTGATGGGTGTTTCTCTGTTGTTGCAAACTGATGCCATATTTTTCATTGTAGAAATCGTGACTCTACCTTAAAACTCTTGTTATTTTCTATGAGTATCCAATGAATAACAAAACAGACCTCAACTTATAAAATCACCTACAATACCAGTTGATTTGTTTTGCTATTCGTGTCTGATTTGTTTACCATTCATGCTTCCAACTTAAATCAAATACTTACTGCCTTATTTTGGTTCAAATTCACCTCTTAACTGTTTACTACGCTTGAAAAGACACCTCAATTTCACTATTAAGATGTGTATCTTGCTGACAAGACTTAATGGGATGAATTACATATTTTACAGTCATCTATAAGCCTTACTTTCTTTGTGAATTTGGTATTTTACTGTCGTGTTCATTGTGAATGCTTTCTTCTTACAAATGATATGATAGGACGTTAGAATACTCTACTTTTAGGAATGTCATGCCTTAATTGGCTCCCATCTACGGATGGCTACCCGGAAGACCGTCAACTGGACGGTGTGGCTGGTATCCGACTACCCTGACACTGACGACTGACCAATTATATTATAGAGTTATACAAATATGATTTGTAGCTCTTCATATTGTTATAAATTTTTAAAACTATGTAAGGTTTCTCTTGTACATTTATGGCTACTACTCTTGTTTATTTGCAATTACATTTCACGCCAGATTATATATTCTTCGTTTCAACCCCTACTGGGCTTAGCTCACCCTGTTTCTTTGTTTTCCTCCCACAGAGTACGAGAAGAGCTTGCAGCA
Organism: Papaver californicum; assembly: GCA_023531435.1. Classification (NCBI taxonomy): domain Eukaryota; kingdom Viridiplantae; phylum Streptophyta; class Magnoliopsida; order Ranunculales; family Papaveraceae; genus Papaver; species Papaver californicum. The sequence continues at coordinate 1,796,226 of JAJJMC010002511.1, read as the reverse complement.
GTAAGCCAGGCAGAGCTTACGGCAGGCTTAGAAGCTTAGAAAGTTAGTATTTGGCTAGCTTTTTGATGTGTATATCACGGGGCTGTTCTAGGGTTGTCTGTGTAGTTACTGAATCTGTTGTTCTATCCTTTCATTTCATTTTTTGCTGCATGTATATATATATGTACTAATATATTTTCAAACTTGTGTATGGTTTATAAATGGTTTCACATACGGAACTTCTAGCCGATCTCTTTGTATAAACTACCATCTATTTTTCATTTCCATATATGTAGTGCTAAGTCAAGGAAGTTCCTTTGTTTCCAAATCTAAAATACTGCAAAACTTGTTCATATATTACTGTCTCTCTTAACGATTTAATCCAAGTATAGAACTATATATTTAAATTGATATGTGAAGTTAGTTTTTATCTGTACTTGAGCTATTTTGGATTATGTATTTATCCCTGCTACCAATCTACTTCTCATGCCACTTAAGATATAAAGTAGACAATTCCTTCCTATGTTTTTCTTTCCCGTAATATTTTGGGTTAAAATAAAATAAGCTAAATTGCTTCTGAGAACTGTTGAGTGTACTTAAAATCTTATGTTCTTTTTTTTTTCTCCAATAAACTTTTTATTATTTTTGAGTGATGTAATGGGGGGTTTGGTCTTGCTAGACGGGTTGAAATCCAACTCATTAGAAGGTAAATCTCCCGGTCCGTCACAGTTGGTATCAGAGCGTGTTCCGATTTACCGGGACTGTGTTCTTTTCTTTGTTTGCTAAATTTTTTGACTTTCTAAGGGTTTCTTAACATTTGTATACTTTGTAAAATTATTTGAAAGACTCTGGTACGTTGCATTTGAGTCTGCATTTTCGACATAGAAGAAACATTATTTTTACTGTGATATTGACTTGTTATTGGTTATCCGCGTATTTGAGTCTTTACCACTGTTTGCTTCTCATTGTTATGCAACTCTAAAACATTCAAAACATAATTATGATTTATTTAAGGTATTTTGTGTGAAAAGTTTTTTTCCCTAGACCCACAACTGTTGTTTGAAGGAGTCATTTGATTTTGTCTTTTGGTTTTGGGAATGGGGCAAAACTAATCAGAACCGTGATATACATGTCATTAGGTGTGTTAGTAATGTACATTACTAACCAAATTGTGAATCTAACACGTTGTCTGTTTTGAAGATGTTGAAGCGTTTGAAAGTTGTAGCCTCAAGCTCCATATATAAGGAAAAAAAATATCAACAAGAGGACAGTATGCATTGAGAGAAATTTTAAACAATTGGTAGACTCCATGTTTACTTTTGCCGATGTCATTAGGGACCGTAGGCAGTTGAGTACTACTGTTTACTTGAGTGAATTCAACGGGGTTGTGGAAACGATTAAAATTTCAATAGGACGAAGGTTTCTCTCTCAAAGAGAAGTGGTTGACGGATATGAATAAGGAGTTGGATGTTACATAAGTAATTAACGAGAAAAAGGTTAGACTTGCATTCAGGTAGGGGTTTTCTCACCTGAATTGGTTTAATTTTCAATTTGTGCAACATGATTTCTAATCCTTAAATTTGATGAATCTTCTTTGTAAAGCATGTTTCTAGATAAATTAGAAATGGGTTGGTGTTTCTTCACCAGAATAACTTGATTTTTACTATGAACATTGTTGAAGTATTTCTTATCAATTGAAAAAAAAAAAAAAACTATTCAAAGTGGTGTGGTTGATACTTACCATAACTTAGTATAAAATCTATGATTTTTTTATGGTATTTGAACGGGTTTGTAAGATTTGCAAAATAAGAAGATATTTTTTCATTCTTGAAGTTTATGGGTTTTGCTGATTCTAAAATGGGTATCCTTAGATTTGCAACTGAGATTTGGTAACTGATTCATTTCAAAGTATGCGTACAACTTTACCGGTAATCTCTAAAATAAACTTCAATTTTTATTGTGCATGAATTGTCCACTACCTTTGTGTTTGAACTCACCTCTTTGGATTGATAAATTCTATTGACCTTCTCTGTAATCGTTTTTGAATCATGTCTTAATTGTAAAGTACTTCCGCTTTATGAACGAACCTTTGATTTGAAACTGCATTTTCTGAAAATGTAATTGTTGTCCTATTTTGTCGAGATATTTTTACAAAGCTATAAACCTTATTAATTTTCCTTATTATTTTTATGTTAAAGAGGACTCTCTTAGCTTTTAAACAAGACCAAATTCGCTGAATTTCATCGTATAATAAATTTTGTACAAATTTTTGATTTAAGTCCATCGAAACTAAAATTAGTATTTACGATTGGGTCTTATGCTAGAGCCAAGGACGCTGAGGAGCTAGGAAACTGAGGCTTATAAGGGTGCCAATGAGCTAGGGACTAAGGAACTAGGGACGTCAAGGATCTAAGGACGCATAGGAGGCTAGGGCGCCAATGATCTAGGGACGCATATGAGGCTAGGGCGTCAAGAAGCTAGAGACGCATAGGAGGCTAGGGTGCCAAGGAGCTTGGGACGCATAGGATCAGGGACGCCCTTGCTCGAGGACGCATAGGATCAAGGATGACCTTGCTCGAGGACGTAAAAGATCAGGGACGCCCTTGCTCGAGGACGCATAAGATTCAAGATGCTGAGGAAGCCAAGACGCGTAGGATGCTAAGACGCGTAGGATGCCCAGGTGATGACGCGCTAGCTAAGGTCTCATTACGCCAATATGTGCTAGTTAATACCATGTTAGGTTAGTTGGAGCTTCTCAGGTGCTAGAGTTAGCGCCAGGAAAGTTAGCGCTTTTAGCGCTAGTGTGGATAACTGGTGTCAATGTGGTGTTAATCCAAATAGCTAGTGCTAACTTGGCGCTGATAGGATAAAATGCTAGGGTTAGCCTAGCTCAGAGGCTCGATGTGTCTTTTGAGATATTACTTTCTATTTATGGCTCATCCAAGAGGAGTGGCGCATAATTCGTGGCTTATATATAAGCAAAGTGCTAAAGTTGCATATTTGAATTCAAAAGAGCAATTTGAGATGAGTTCGTTGCGAATGAAGCATTAAACTTGAGTGTATTCTGAGGTTTAAGCATTAGCTATTCTCGTATTTGATGAATATTATTGAAACATTGATGCGAACTCCAGACAAGTTCAAGGAATTCAGTCGTGAAATTTAAGCGATTTGAGACTAACTCTATATGGTATAAATGTTGTGAGTATTGAGGAGGCTACGAGGCCATTTTAGAATGTTTGCAGTTGTTTAGAGAAGACTCAAGTTGCTCTATACTAGTGGGCAAATCATCTAGGAGCTTGAGACTTATTATGCAGAGATTATAGACTACAGGATCAGTATAGAATGTTTGTAGCCTTTTGTAGAGATTGTATCTTCAATTCGCTTGAAGAATCTAAGGAGTAATACAATATTTTGTGTTTTGATGTGAAGTCAGAAGTATGCGAACAAGTATGTGCAGATACTTTTATGTTTCTACAACTAGGTAGAAGGGCGATTTTATAATTCTGACCCTTGTCAAAAACTCACCATCTACACACTAATAAAATAATGATTTAGCCGGATAGTTCACGGCGCTATCCACCATAACTACAGGGAAGGAAACCAAGCAGTTGATGGCTTGGCCAACCTTGCAGAAGATAGAATTCAAAGCGGAAATCTATCCACACAAATATGGACCAGACAATCCTAACTTTCCTTCGGCAGATTGTATTCAATGACTTTGTGTGGATACAACATTCCCACGTGTAATTTCTCTTTAGTTTCTATGATAATTTATGCTTCAAAAAAAATTAGATGACTACTAATGTTGTAAACTTGGCTGCTAATACCTTTAGTTAGTCTTTAATGAATTTCTAGTTTATAAAAATAAAATAAAAAGTAAATCAACTGTAAATCAGGTGTGGGTTGCTACTTTCCACCCCTCTATGTTTTAGGCTCAGGTTCCTTTTGAAGATGTAACGGGAAGGGGACAAAGGGCTTTTCCCAGTAATGTAAAACCCAGCTAGTTTTTCTGTTGTAAAATACTTTCACCAAAAAAATATGAAATTGAGGCTGAAATGAAGCAAATCTTAGGAGTGATCCCTTTCTATTCTTGCTAAACAAAATTAAAAAAATACCACGAAACAAAGATGGTTTTCAAAAGAACATGTTTACACCGAAATACCACTGTAGTCCCAGAGTATGTGGTAAACAAAAACAAAACAAAAATGTCAGATATTAGTAAAACTACAGGGACACGAATCAGTTGAAGCAATATAAGATCCTGCTGCAGATCGTGGAATACATGTACAGACGAAGGGTTGGTTTAGACACAACAAAAGGCGCATAGGAGTTCCAGGCTGATTCAAATTGAAGCAGCAGATCTCAACACTTTCTCAAGCTTCTCAGCCTTGATATAATCTTTCTCAGTAAGAGGTCCAGCAGGAAAAGCCGTTATCTCGACAACCAAATGTGGAGTTGGAAGTTCATCAAATAGAGCTCTCACATTGTTACAGCACACACTCTCCCCATGAGCACTCTCCCTTCTGATCTGACAACCCTAAAGAAAATAATAAAAGAACTTCCATATTAAAAGAGATTCAACAACTTCTTCAAACCGATTTTCACATTAGCACAAATAGGTCAGGTTTCTTCACAATTATCAGATAAAACTGGAACTGAAGACCTGAACTGGAAGGAGTAAAGGCTCAGCGTTATGAAACACAAGAGTAGTAAAGCAGAAAAGGAGTTAAGGTTTGTCTTATCAGAAATGCAAAGTAATTTCAAAGGTTAAGCTAGCTTTCAGATTTGAAATCAGAAGTTAGAATTTCCAATTGCACAAGACTAACTTTAGTGAAATCTTTTGATCAAGTGATTTTAGCAAACAATCTGGTATAACTTTTACAAGTTCTAATCCAGTAATTTGGCAGTAAATTTTGAAAGTGAATTCTACATGAAACACCATATAATGAAAAAAATCAGACAAGAGTCGGATTACCTTATGGGACGAAGCATCTAAGAAGTGATCATCATCTGATAGTAAAGAGGCAATGGCCTTAAGTAACTTTTTCCCAACAGTTTTGGAAGATACTCTATAATTCCTTTTGAGAGTACCCTTTGTGGTTGGGTGCCATTTACTCACCAACTTCCTTTTGTCACTTGCTTCTTTCTCCTCTCCTAGAACAAATTACAGAGCCAAAAGCTCAATAAATTTTTAGTTACTCATCGAAAAGTTCTGAAGATCCTCCTCAGGGAAAAAAAGTTCCTAATTCCAGCTGCTTTTAAAACAAGGTTTATCAATGCAAAGAACTTCCTAAGACAATTGTTGAGAGTTTGGTAAATCCCCAGTCTTATACCAGAATCATATCATCATCTCTCTTGAAAACGATAACATCCTTATAATTATAATAATAAAAATAATAAAAATAATAAAAATAATCAAATCAGCTTTTCCTATCTAATAAAATCCTCGTTTTATAATAATAATAATAATAATAATAATAATGTGCTACCTGGTTTAGTTTAATAAACCTGAAATGAAACTTAACCTAATCCATAAAAGAGAGACTTTTTTTTTTTTTGAGAAATCAAAAATCATATCTTTCTTATCCATGGAAATAAGATTGGATGTTTAAACAAAATTTGCAAGAAACCCACAAACCTGATCTTCCTTGAAAGCTTTCTAACCACTCAGAGAAACCCAAATCATTATTTCCTGTTTTCTCATCTAATAAACAAAAAACCCAAAGAGAGAACTCGATTAAATTAAAAAACTTCATAAACTTTCAAAATAAAGAAACAACTAGAAACACGAAATAACCTGAAAGAAAAGGACTATCTGGTGATCCAGCAAAACCAGCTTTGAGTAGAACATAAAAGATGCATACTCTACCAGCCCATATAACAGGAGCCTCTATCAAAGAAGCACTTAGTCTTCCTTTTCTTCTTCTATCAGTAGTAGCAGTTGTAATGGAAATGCAAGATGATCTCTTCAACACTCTATCAAAACAATGTAAGAGTTGATTGGGAAGAAGATAAGATGGATTATTTCTACCTTTTGTTTGGGTACAACCAGATCGATAATAAGGCGATCCAAAGTGGGAATGATTTAATGGAATTAGCATCTCTTTTATCCACTACTGTATTTCTTTTTCTCGGTTAGAAGAGAAATAGTAAGTTTAGTATTTCCTTTATATTAGCCGAAGACTGCGATGATGATGAGATAGTAAGAGTGTATGAGTAATGAGACTAGCAAATATGTTTTACATCCAAGAAGAGTTTCTAAATTGGCAGAGTGAAATATCTTGTGATTTCGTTTACAATCACGGCTGTCGATATCAGTTTCATGATAAACTCCATTCTCTTCAATTTGTGGTGTGGATAAGAGCTGACGAATGGTGGGCCCAAGGAGACGAGCAGAGATCCAATGGGCCGGATAGGAGGAGACAAATATACTAACAGATGACCTATTTTCTATTAAATCACTAGATTTTGGTTAGGGAATGACTCGTTAGTAATTTCCTTCCACCACCGTTTCACCTCGGATGTCATTGTGGCGCAGATGGATGAAAAACCTTTTAACTTGGAAACAGAACAACTATGAAACTTAGGCTGTATATGGTAACGGATTCCGTGGAAACTGAACCGAATCGAACCGAATCATTTAGGACGAAATCGAACCGTTTGTTAATGGAACGGTTTTGGAAAAAGAAAAGGAACCGATAATCACGGTTTCGGTTTTGGTTTGACCAAAAACCGAACCGTTATGTCGTGGAAAACCGAATAATATAGATCGTTGATATAGATCTTGATAGATTAAATCTACACCTTCCATTAATCATCATATATAAACCGTCTCTTACCCTAATTCTCATCTCCCATCGGCCATCTCTTCTGTTCCAATTTTTTTTGCAGCAGCCTTCACCGAGTCCATTTCCCATCTCTTCTCTTCTTCTTCTTAACTCATACACTGAATCACTAGTCTGAGATTCTGATACACAGTAAGCTCTGAATCGCTGATACACATTAAATTACTTATATTTTATAAACATTTTTGATTTTTTTCATACACTGATAGTCTAATTTTTTTGATTTTTTTCACAGTAAGTTACTATCTCAAGTACTCTGATACCATGTACAACCCTATACACGGTAAGTTACTTCTATTTCATACACTGATAGTCTAAAATTTTTGATTTTTTTCTTCTAGGGTTCGTGTTTATCCCTTTCAGAATCACTGGTAGTTTCTCCCTGTTTCCCTATTTTTTAAATCGATTTTTTTTAGTACCCATTCCTCAATTTCTTCAGTCTCTTTGTATTACTAATTGACTAACACACTGTTTTATTTTTCAGTTTTATGAAAGTTTGAAGTGGGTAAGGAAGAAAGATTTTGTTCATCACTATATACTACTATTGTTTATGTTTCATTTGTTTGTAGAATTTTTGGACACTCTCTCTAAGTCCAAGTTTATACATATAATAGAGGAGGATGAGGATTAATGAGTACCAAGGACCAAGGTAACTCATTTCATAAAACTGACAGAAATAATACCCATTCAACAATTCTTTTGTTTGTTGTTGTTGTTGGTATGCTTTTATTCCATTTTTCTTACCCATTTTGTTTCTGAAGCAGATCTCTTCACTTTTTGTTAGGACTTCTTAATTTGGAATTTCAGTGGACTTGGGATTTTTAAGGTGATTTCTTAATCTTTAAACTTTATAATATTTTAGCCCTAGTAACCTTGTTGTGTGGTTTAAAGAAATGCATAGTCTGTACTTGTATCGCTGTGTCAGGATGAAGAGTTCTGAACTCAATAGTTACTGACTTGGTTTAAAGAAATGCATAGTTTTTATATTTGCTGACTTGGTTATAAGTTAATAGTTGCTGACTTGTTATCCAAATCAAAATTTTCTTTTATGCTAATGACTACCAATACAAATTGTTTGTTTTTTCATGTATCTAAGTATCTTCATTATAAGTTAATAGTTGCGGACTTGCTGTTATCTCATTGCAGTACCAGTTGGCCCAATTTCTGAGATAAAAAAGACATGACTTTACTAGCAACGGCTTCTTCTCAGTTGCTGCAAACATCAAACAGAGAGATGGGTGATTCATCAGTTTAGATACTGGCAGAGATATTAGGAAATTCAAGCACCAGCTTCTCACCATATAGCACTCTTTAGACAGTTATCACTTATCAGTTTCAAACACTAGTAGGTTGTATGTACGTAGTAGAAACTTTAACATTTAGTTAATTGCATTTAATTTAGAGCTTAAGATATTTGGTGAACACACTGAACAGAACACTGACTTCAATCTTTAATCAACTTTTGCTCTAAGTAACAGCAATGGGTTTTTTTTTGTTTTTTTTTGGGATTTGTATTGTCAGTTTTCTGAAACTGACAGAAATAAACGGTTAACCGAAACCGCACGGAAAAACCAAAACCGGGTAGAACCGTTTAAGAACCGAACCGACAGTTAAAGGTTCGGTTTTGGTAAGGTTTTTGGAAAACCGGCTATACGGTTTCGGTTTTGGTTTGGCCAGAAACCGAACTGAAACCGGACATGAATAACCCTAATAAAACTGAAACTGAACTAAATGACAATAAAAGATTTGACACTTCCCAACATAAACCAAGTTGAAAAATTGACACCTTGAAAATGATGGAATGCTAATCAAATGATGAAAATGATGAATGAAATCAAAAACATGATCTTATTGTTTCTGTTCTTGAAGAAGAGAAAATCATATTATTATTTATCAAAAATACCCATTACAATAGCAAACCCTTATTTTTATGAGACTCAGACCAGGCAGACTAACGTACACATTTGACAGCTATTAACTGTTGTTAACGTACACATTCTGAAAGCTAAGAAATGCTAACATACACATGATGTAATACACATTCTGACAGCTAAGAAGTGCTAACATACACAGGATGTAAATGAGGTGTAAACTGAGTTACATGCTATTAGCCCCCCCTCAAACTGAAGGAGTCAGGTAGAGATTGAACACTCGGTTTGTTCTGTAACAAAACAAATCTTGGACCTGAGAATCCCTTTGTAAAGATGTCAGCAACCTGATCAATAGTGGAGATATAGGAAATCTTCGAAGTTTGAGACTGAAGTAGTTCCCTGACAAAGTTATAATCCACAGAAAGATGTTTCATCCTTGTATGAAACACTGGGTTGGAAGAGTAGAAAATTGCACTTATGTTGTCACAAAGAATTAAAGGTGCAGATGGCAGAAAAAAATGCATTTCAGTCAATAATTTGCAAATCCAAATTACCTCTGCAGCAGAATTGGCTAGACTGTGGAATTCAGCTTCAGTAGAGGATCTGGCAACAGTTGTTTGCCGTTTACTAGACCAAGAAATGGGATTGGTGCCAAAGAATATAAAATATCCTCCAGTACCCCGTCGAGAAACAGGATCCCCTGCCCAATCTGCATCACTGAAACCATGCACAGTTGTTAAACCCTTACGAAATAGGATTCCAAAATCAATGGTACTCTTAATGTATCTAAAAATTCTCTTCGCTGCAAGCATGTGAGCAGATGTTGGATTTTGCATATGTTGACAAACTTAGTTCACTGCATAGGAAATTTCTGGTTTGTCCATATTAGGTATTGCAAAGCACCAACTAAGGATCTGTAGGAAGTAGGATTAAGCAGCGGGTCACCAGTAAAACATTGAAGCTTGAAATTTGCAGGAACTGGGGAGGAACAAGGCTTAGCTCCACTCATAGCATGTTTCTCCAACAGGTCAAGTGCATATTTTTTTTGTGAAAGAAACAGTCCAGTGGAGTTTCTTTTGATCTCAAGACCAAGAAAATACTGTAAGTGACCTAAATCCTTGACAGGAAAATGTCCCTGAAGCTGAAGTATGAACTCAGTACAATAAGAAGATGAACTGCAAGTAGTCAAGATGTCATCCACATACACCAAAATAAAAGTAATTCTGGGACCAATCTTTTGAATGAACAGAGAGGCATCAGCTGAAGACAGAATAAATCCATAAGAGAGTAAAACTTGTTGTAACTTAGCATACCAAGCTCTTGGAGCCTGTTTTAAGCCATACAGAGACTTATTAAGTTTATACATAAGACTTGGATTATCTGGATCAATAAAACCAGGGGGCTAGGACATATAAATTTCTTCAGAAATATCTTCATGGAGAAAGGCATTACTAACATCAAGTTGAGTAATTGACCAATCAAAATTTACTGCAATGGATGGAAGAATTCTAATTGTAGTAGACTTAGCCAGTGGGCTGAATATTTCAGAATAGTCTAACCCCTCCTGTTGGTGAAAACCCTTAGCAACAAGCCTAGCTTTATACCTATCTATAGTCCCATATGGTTTATATTTAAGTCTAAAAACCCATTTACAACCAACAAGATTCAGAGAAGGATGAAATAGTACCTTGGACCAGGTGTTAGAAGTTTGCAAAGCATTATACTCATCCACCAGTACTTGTCTCCACTTAGGATGTTTATTTGCTTGACTAAAACAAGTAGGAGTATGAGGAGGAATCTGAGCAACAATAGCAAAAGAGAAAGAGTGTTTACTTGAATATACTTTTGGTTTGAAGATTCCAGATTTTCCTCTTGTTTGCATAGAGTGATTATTGGAAATACAAGAAGAAGTATCATTAGCAACAGGTGAAACAACATTTGGTGTAGTAGAGTGATCAAAGACTAAGGAAGAACCAGATTTCAAGGCATTTAAAGGATTGACAAGTGCAGTTGAAATTGTAGTATCACCTGAAGAAGCAGCAGCATCCTGAGTAAAATTATGCACTGGAGATGGAGACTTCTTTAGAGGAAACAAAAATTATTGAAAGGTAACATGCCTAGATACATAAATTCTGCCAGTGATTGGATCTAAGCATTTTTAGCCTTTTTGAGAAGAACAATAACCAATGAAGACACAAGAGATACTTCTTGGTGCAAGTTTGTGAGCTTCATAAGGCCTTAACCAAGGAAAACTTAAAGGAAGCAAAAGTTATCAAGAAAGTATAATCAGGTGTGTGATGAAAGAAACCTCAATGGGTGATTTGAAACCAATGGATTTAGTAGGCAATCTGTTGATTGTGTAGTTGGCAGTGGTAAATGCATCTACCCAAAAGGCATCACTAAGTCCAGATTGAATTAGAAAGGTTCTACCGATCTCAACCAGATGTCTGTGTTTGGATTCTGCTACACCATTCTGTTCATGTGTGTGTGGGCAAGAGAGCTCATGCTTGATACCTTTAAGATCTAGATAAGAAGTTAACTGATGATGTAAAAATTCACCTCCACCATCAGTTCTTATTTTCTTAATACAACATTGCAATTGTTTTTCTATGTACACTTTGAACTCATATAAGACTTTCTTGAACTCAAATTTATCATATAAAGGAAATATCCAGCAAAATGTAGAAAAATCATCTATTATAGTAACATAATACTTGTAACCAGATACTGAGATTACAAGACTGGGACCCCATAGGTCCATATGTAATAATTCCAAAGGGGTGGAACTATAATTGGTTGACAATTGGAAGGGTAACGTGTGAGTTCTACCTAAGAGACAATCAGTATAAAATACAAGACTCTTAGCAACAGAGGGTAAGGACAAATATTTTGAAACACATTGCATCGTTTTAAATGAGGGATGAGCTAGCCTTCTGTGCCAAACTTCAGAAGATATGGATATTGTGACAGCAGAATGAGCTTTATGTGGTGAATGATGCAGAAAGTGGAAATTGTAAAGTACATTACTGTGAGGGCCTTTCAAAAGAATCTTCCCAGTTGACAAGTCCTTCACACAAAAGCCAGCAGAAGTAAAGGTTATGGAACAATTGTTATCTGAAGTGAACTTGTGTACAGAAAACAAGTTTTGAGCAGCATTTGGTACTAAAAGAACATTGTTCAAGTTAAAGATATGATTTGGTGTGGATTTTAATGAAGAACCAGAGTGAATAATGGACATACCTTCTCCATTTGCATATTGGATTTGATCAAGGCCTTCATAAGTAGAGGAAGCTTGAAATTCAGACTCATCGGGAGTGGTATGATTGTTAGCACCACTATCAGCATACCAAGGGTTCTCCCCCATAATGTTTGCAGATGCCAACATAGCAGATAGATGATTTGGAGTATGGACATTATGATAAAAAAGTTGAGCTTATTTTTACATTCCAAAGCACTGTGGCCAACTTTTCTACAGATTTGACAGATTAAAGAAGATGATGTAGGTTGTTGGGAATCCATAATGGATTTTGGAACAGAAGTAGAAGGTGCATATCTAAAACCTCTACCTGGTGAGAATGAATTACTTCTACCAAAGTGAAAGTTGCCAGTTCTAGCACCACTATTGGGAAAGAAAGTATTTCCTCTGCTAAAAGAATGTGGATAACCACTAGATCTTGAATTAGGACCTATAAAATATGATCTTGATGAATGAAATTGTGCAGCAAAGGCTTGAGTTGTAGAATCAATAAGTAGATCTGTATTTCTTTGACTAATAACTACCTCTTCACTAAGTAGATTATTGTGAAGTTTAATGCAAGAAATAGGTGGATATTTATGTCTCATTGAGGTAGCAAAGGGAATATAATTAGAGTTTAAAGAAGATAAGGTGACAACCACTAATTCCTTATCAGAAACAATTTCATCAGCAACAGCAAGTTGATCTGACAAAGACTTGATTTCATCAATTAAGACTGGAATAGATTTGTTACCTTGTTTGACAGCTAGAAGCTTTGTGCGCAATTGAATTGAGTGAGTAGAAGAAGAGCGAGCAAATCTTTCTTCAATGTTGGTACAAAGATGATGTGAAGTTGGTGCAGTAGCAAAATGAGCAATTACTGAATCAAAAATAGTGTTATTTATCCACATAATAATTGTGGAATCCTCAGCAATTCAGTCTAAATAAAGAGGATTTTCAACACCATTAGTTTGATTTCTCGGAGTAGTATATTGATCTGGACAACGATAAGAACCATCAAGATATTTCATAATCTTGAATTTGCGTATCACAGGAAGCATGAGATTCTTCCAAGTGAGAAAATTGTCCTCTTTAAGTTTGAGGGAAATAAAATTTGTTAATTTATTTACAGGGATTTTTACAATAGAATTTGAAGTTGGGTTCTCCATTGCATAAGATAATTCACGAGTCATATAAGAAAGAAGAATGGATCTGATTAGCAAGATTGAGGAAATAGCGGAATTAGGAATTCAGAAATTCAAGAAAGATAGCTCTGATACCATGATGAAATGTTAATCAAATGATGAATGAAATCAAGAACATGATCTCATTGTTTCTGTTCTTGAAGGAGATAAAATCAAATTATTATTTATCAAAAATTACCCATTACAATAGAAAACCCTTGTTTTTATGAGACTCGGACTAGGCAGACTAACGTACACATTTGACAGTTATTAACCGTTATTAACGTACACATTCTGGCAGCTAAGAAATGCTAACATACACATGATGTAATACACATTCTGACAGCTAAGAAGTGCTAACATACACCGGATGTAAATGAGGTGTAAACTGAGTTACATGCTATTAGAAAAACCTGGCTAGTTTGGGTCTATGGGAATTATTTGGTCCTACCACTAAAAGATAAAATAGGGTCATTATAAAGTAAATGCCAAAACTCATTATCCAAATATTTATGTCAATGTCTAATTTACCCCATAATTAATTAGTATTAATTAATTCAATTAGTAGTTTTTTAATCGTGTTAGCTGTGAAATCAACTAGTATTAACTAATCATCAAACCTTGTAGAAATCTCATAAATTTTGATTTTTTTTTAAGTTAATCATCCCAGAATTGGTGGATAGGATGGAAAACGTATACCGATTCTGGGTTTGTATTCTTCGTGATTGAAAAAGACTAGAATCGGTGGATATGACCATTAACAAAAGGCCGATTCTTAAAATAAGTAGATGTGGTTGTTATTATCCAAAGATTCTGGTACACTTTCGTAAAAGACAAACTTCATTCATAGTTTAGGAATAGGAAATTAGCGCATTCCATTACATAGTTTAGGATGTTAGCGCATTGCATATTACATAATCTAGTACGCGTGTTATTGAAGCTCGCACATTAATACATCGTTAATGAACCTCCGAGCATGTTGGTTCAACATGATGTATTCCCTCGCGTGCATGAACATCATTTCCCCGTTTTGAATTCGCCATAGGCTATAGAATCGTTCGACCTGAAATTAAACCGATTACAAGTTAGTATACGAATATCAAACGATAAGAGAGGAATAAACATGCCGAACTACTCACTTTCTTTCTATTAGAAGCTTGAAGATGATGCTCGTGAACCATTCTTCTAATTTTACAGAACTATCGCATATTGTTTTTGATGATGTAGAATCTAGACGCTAGGTTTCTCCAATTGCGATGGTTAGGGTTCCCGGTGCGGTCATAGAAGAATTCTTTGAGTCTCTTCCAAAATATTGAATAAATTTCTAACAGACGTTCGCGAAAGATGGGAATGAATAACTTGACGAGCTCCAAATCTTCATCCAGTTCACATTCAATATTTTCGGCTCTATTTGAGTAGTGGATGAAGTGGAAGTGAGTAGAAGGCGTAAGTTTTGGGCAAGTTGTTCCAGGGATAGAGGTCCTTGTTATATAGAGGAAGTCCCAAGAACTATTTTTTTTCTTCAAAAAACTCAAAATTTGGGTGAAATATTCTGCAAGAATCGTTCGTTATGTAAGTACACGTCGAACGATTCTAGGTTATCGAAAATGTCAAAATCTAGGCTTGCTAGAATCGTTATATACATAGGTCCACATAAAACGATTCTAAGCTAAACATAACAACAAAAATTGGCATGTGATTAAACTTTAGAATCGTTTGATATGGTTGTCCACGTCGAACGTTTCTGTCGTCAAAAAATAACAAAAAAAAAAATCCTCTGCTTAGAATCGTTCTTTATTGATGCCCACATCGAACGATTTTGTGCTAAAAAATTACCTGAAATATTGGTATTTTCTCGACTTAGAATCGTTACATATGGATGCCCACATCGAACGACTCTATCGTCAAAAAACAACAGAAAGTTGGTTTTTTTTTTCTCTACTTATAATCGTTCGATATGAACGTTGATATCAACCGATTCTGAATACCTGGAAAAAAATTTGGTTTTTCTGTTCAGAATCGTTTGATAGGTTTCTCCATGTCGAACGATTCTGGCAATAAAAACATCCAGAGTTCCAATAAATTGGAACGAATTGTAGTTCTTTTGTCGCGTCTTAGCATACACAACAATTTTAAAACCAAATAAATCCTTTTTTTCATAAATTAATAAACCTAATTACCCATATGTTTAAATCCAAATGGCAAACATAAATTAAAGATATAATTATCCAAAGTGAAGACTCATTAGTTAAAAAAACAAGAAATCATCCATTCAACCACATCACCGCCTTCCCCACGACCACGACCACCTCGACCTCGTTTGGGAGGTCCTTGTCCACTGCTTGATTCGCCCCGAGAAACTTTTCTCACTCTTGGTTTTTTTGTTAACGCCGGCTCCGCTGCCTCCCCATACCTAGCACCATCTTGTTCATCCTCCAGAGCCTGGTATTCTTCGATCTTTGCATGATTCGTAAAAACATGTTCTCCTCTCCCGATACACATTTTTGCTTGGTTGATCATGTACATGATTCGTCTTCTATGTTTTCATTTCAAACAACAAATAAATTACAACTCATTGTAAACCTTCTTAACATACAATAAGAGAGCACAACACGTACCAGAACATCAAGAACTCTATCCCGGTACTTGTTGAAGGGCCTCTCGTCTATTTGTATGACACGAGTGTGAGAAACGTTGAGGTACTACGGCATATACGCCGGGATGGCTTCAGCATCGGAGTTCGCAGCCCTACCCATTCCACATACATTAGCCGACCTATTCTCCCAAATAGTTTGAGTTGGTAAAGGACTGTGGATAACCTCAATATCATTCTCAAGGGAACTACATTTCTCCTTGTTATGAATTTGACTTTATCAGGGATCTTGTGTACAACACTATATTGCCTCGCAACTCTTGTCGGGTTGTACATTAATAACATCTGGGGTGAAAAAGAGGTTCATAGTAAATTTGTTCCGGGCACCCACCCATCTTTCCGTCCGCAAACACCTTCTTGTAAGGGTTAAAGACAACATTCGTCGTCGTCAGGTTGTCTAGTCGCCGCCTCATCTCAAAGAGGTCCTTCTCATGATTTTTCGTCTTGCTGTTAAAGGAGTATTTTCTTCCAAAAAATTCTTTGTCCCAATTCCCATTCTCACCGGTCCTCTTAGCAAACTCTGGGAAGTACAAGTATATCCACACCTGCATCAACGTAGGAATATAGGTGAGAATAGGAATAATAAGACAAATAAAGCTCCATAACTACACCCCTTAAATTACCTGGAGAAGAGACACATTCCCTCTGATTTGTGTCATGTCTACCCAAGTGCACTTTCTCATCTCGTTCAACAAGTATGCAAGGCAAGTAGTGCCCCAAGAGTACTCGCTGACTTTCTCCAGTGGTTCAACTAACTGGATGTAGTTGGCGTTCACTCGAGAACTGGAAACATCAGGGAAGATAACAGATCCCAGGATGTAGAGAATATATGCGGTGGCGGTATCAGTGACACGATGCGCGGTCAGCTGACCACTTTCATGAAGACGCAATGTTCCCGAGAACTCATCTCTAAAGTGACTGAGATAGAAAATTCTCTTCTTTTTCTCTTGCACCACCATCATCTCCTTCGTGATCTTGTCCGCAACCCAATCAAACACCTTAGAGGTGAACTCATAGATGTCCTTCCAATCTATCTCATTTTGGTAGTTGGGCCCCCTCACGGCTTTACCTCCAAAACTGAGACCCGTAATCAATTGCACATCGTTTGGGGTTATTGTCATTTCTCCAAACGGAAGATGAAAAGTATCCGTCTCCGTGTAATATCTCTCGAGGAAGGCAGAAACAAGGGGCTTGTCATACCAAACCTTGGAGTTATTCACTCCATACATCAACCATGATCCTTCGATGATCTGTTTGACTTCAGGTGCTTCTCCATCAAGTGACCATAACTCTATTTTGCTAAATGACGATTGGTGTTTTGTAAGACGCACGACATCGGTGTGATCCTAAATGAAAAATGACGACAAATTAGAAAGTGCATTAAGCTTAAATAAAGATAGACGATATAGACAATAAGGTTGAGATACTTACCATAGTTGCACAAATCCTAGCTGCCCAACTATGCTCGTACCCCCATAGCAACTGTCCTCCATCACCCGGTAATCCATGAATGGGCTCATTGGTACCGCGACTTAACAACATCGATTGGTAAGTATGCTCCCTTCTTATTCCTTCCTGGTGCTGCATCTTTCTCTCCTTCTTGTTCTTGTGGTGGTTCTTGTAGTTGTTGTGGTGGTCCTCCATCTCCTCGTTCTTCTCCGTCATGGCTCTCGCTTTCTTCCTTATTACTTTCCTTTTCACGCGGTCCTTTATCATATTCTGTACCAAAAGAAGAAGAAGAGTCTTCTCTTTGGTGCTCCTCTTCAGTTGGTTCATTAACGGAGACCGCTTTAGCTTTGCCCGCCGAACCCCTCTGTTGTCTGGCCGTCAAGTTCTTACCGTCCTTTCGATGAGGTCCTAAGCTCTCGGGAGAAGCAAGATCATGTTTTTTCTTAGGTCTCTTTTCCCCTTTTGTCCCTTATCCCTAAAGAGTACGAAAACATACAATAATCAACTTTAGGAATTCCAAGAATAGAATTGGCCAACACGATAGACACGTATCCAACGATTCCTAACACTATAATTCTAGAATCGTTCTGTTTTGGTTTTCGTATCCAATGATTCTAGGCTAAAAAACCAACAGAAACTCTGGAGTTTTCTTGACAAAGAATCGTTCGATAGGAATGTCCACATCCAACAATTCTGATAATCGTTTAGTTTCTTCTCGACCCAGAATCGTTTGATAGGAATGGCCACATCCAACGATTCTGAGAAATATTCAGTTTTTTCTCGACCCAAAATCGTTCGATGTTCGTGTCCACATCCAACGATTCTGGATCGATGTTTCCTGACTTTTCAGTTGCACTGGAATCATTCGACGAGGGCATGAACATCAAGCGATTCAAATTTGAATCGTTCGATGTGGACATGAACACCAAACGATTCTGGTTTTCACAGAAAACCCGGAAATCAAAATTATCAATTTTTGGGTGTTTGCATGCGATTGAAACCTAATTTAAGAGTGATGGGATGATAAAAAAGTACCTGATTCGAGCCATTTATTGTATCGAGCTAAGAGTTTCTTCGTTTTCCACCTCCGTAACAGTTTTCTTCTTCGATTTATGGTTAATTACTTCTGCAATTCCTAGATTGCTTCCGCTAGGTAGAGTTGCTCTTTTAGAATGATGCTTTATTCGTCTTGTCATTTTCGTTAAATAAAAAAATCAAACGATTAATCGTTTTTTGAATCGCCGATTATCAATAATATTTTAATTTAAAATGGAGAAGAAGGAAAAAAGAAAAAGAAAAATCGTTTGGCGAAAAAATAGAATAAAAAATAAGTTAGAATAATTAGTATTAGTAATTTTACTTTAAAATTGGAAACAAGATACTGAACAGTCAAGTCTAACATATGATAACTACCGCTACACATTGATTTAAATATGTACAAATCGAACGTCACTTTGGCCGAATGCAGTTCCACATGCAGGACATTTCCGATGGCGAATCTCTAGGTTTTTCTGGATACATGTATTACAGAAAAGGTGGTAGCATTTCGTAATTACAACCTGCCAAAAATGATAAATGAGTAGAAATGAGAAAACATTCGAAAGTACAGGTGTCAGTTTTCTGAGTGGAAAATAGAAGCTTGACCCAATTATGGGATCAAATGATTTCATTTGCAGAAAATGAAAGAGACTTGACAACAGATAATGTTATTTAATGCTATGATCAAATTATACTTAAATCTTGAAAGTTACTTTTCAACTTCGGTAAAAAAGATGTTTAACTGGAAGGTAAAACAGTAGTTATAATCGCATATTCGCATGGTATAGAAATCAAACCTCCTTTGGCCGATCAGAACATACACCACACTTGAGAATCGCCTTGCAATCCTTGATCTCATCTTGGAGTACCTGTATTGCAGCCTCTCTTCTCTCCAAGCTCATCTCTGAAACCTTATTATTGACCTCAAGCAGGTCCTCATCGAGCTTCTTCCTCTCAATCCTGCTAGAATCAGAAGTTGAAAAAAACAACAGTTCCACTTATTAGGGAGGCACAACATGTAACAGCCATATAAATAAAATGCCATGGTTTTGAAACCTCAACCAATAACCCATCTAAACACCTCAAACCAGCAGTCTGATGAGGGTGTCTTTACCCAGGAATCAAGAGTTGCAAATATATTCGTTTTTATTGTTCTAAGTAAAAAAGTACTAGCATAATATAGTACTCTCTCCGTCCTTCAAAGAGTGATACTTTCACTTATATTTTTTGTCCCCCAAAAAGAGATCCTTGGCAAAAATAAGGAATATTTTTCTAAGACTTCCCTTTTATTTGTTCTTTCTCAAATTCTCTTATTTTCTTAAAAATTGTGCAAATAGTGAAAGGATCATTCTTTAAAGGATGAAGAAATATCAGATAACCACTATACCTACGAACTATGCAGGACCAGCTTTGAACTTGACTCCTTCCAAGAATTTTAAAGCTTATTTCTGTCTCCTTAAGGGAAATTCAATAGCTTTGTGTATCATAAGTTTGCTCCAATTCCCAGATGTTCAAGTAAGAAGAAGTCTTACCTTTCCCTGTCCAAATCTTTCTGGAGCTCTGTCACCTTCCGTTGGTTTTGCTCAAATTCCTTTTCTGATGAGGAAATGGCACCCCTCAGCCACTTTAGTTCTTTTTCAGCATCTGCCAACTCCCATTTTGAAGAATCTATGGTAGTGATAAGGTGTCTGTGCTCTGAACAAGCTTTTCCAGCTTCAGTCAAATAGGATTTCATCTGCAGAAACTCAAATTAATTGGTAACAAGGACCAGTTAAAATAGTTGGTTTCAAGATTAAAAGAAACCACACCTGATCTTCACTAAGGGAAATCTTCTGTTTGGAGGATTTTAGTGATGCATGAACCTGCTGGAGTTTCTTTGCTAATGCTTGCTTCTCATAAAGAAAAAAACTTTGCGCTTGCTTCAGCTTTACACTCTCAGAAACAAGCTGAATCACATTCAAGATAGGAATGCTCAGGATAACGGAAACTAAATATTTAGGGTATAAACAGGTTGAGGTAAATAAGAAATGTGCCTTGATATTGTAGTCATCTCTTTCAGCTACCAGCTGCAGCAAATGTTGGTGCTGTGTTTGCATATCTTCATATGCTTGACCGATGGTCTACAGAAGCAACAGAAGAAAATCACAAAAGATCGGGGGTTTAAGGTTAATGATTTATGAGTGATATAACAGATGCATGAAAACAAAATTTAAGGAATCATATACACCTCAATTTCAGCGATATAAGTTTCTGCTTCACTGTCTTTAATTTTTATGGCCTCTGTAAGTTCCAAAACCTCTCTGTAATTGGCAAATGACAGCAAGCAATTAAGCTAACAAGGAATCACAACAGGCATCTTAGTATAAAATTGCAATATGGGTTGTTCAAATGGTTACAAATAATTCATCTTCATGTAAGAAACGGCAGTAAACCAAAATGGTTATGTAGATGAGTTGCTATATTAAAATCACTTTTCATGTTCATGCAAGACACATAGAACGATGACCTAAATGTATAAATGCTGTATAGCAGTCTCTTATTGTCAAATCTATGCTTCGGAAGAATATTAACCTTTACTGAAGACTAGAATTTAAGATTTATCAAAAACGGAAAAAGAGATCTGACCTTTCAGAAGCATCCAATTTAGCTCTTAAATCTAAAATCTCAGATTCAGCAACAGACAACCTTTGCTGGCAAGCAGACTCAGCTTCATTTGCAGCTTTCACCCGTAGTTCTAGACTATGTTCATCTAGAGCAGTCTTCAAGACTTCAGCTTGCGCACGAGCTCGACGTTCTGATTCATTTATTTCCAGCAGATCTCTGTTAGAAATCCAAAGGTTACACATGATATATCATCAATCAAAAGAAATCTTTGGTCATGGGAGTAGAACTACATAAACGACAATAGAGTCAATAACCAGACTATATTTCCAGTAGACATGACAACCTGTAATCACTGTATGAATTGTATAAATAACATAATGTACCTTTTGTCAAAACATTCCTGTCCATGCATATCCAAGAAGATCTGCAATTCTTGTTTCTCCTTCTGCAAATTCTCAATCTGTAACAAATTTCCTAAATTTCCTAAATAGTCCATCATCTAAGGGTATCTGGATTAACCAAAGATCATTACACTCACTCTTCAAAAAAAAAACACCCATGGTAAATTAACATTAGCAGAGAATCAAACGCACCGATGCTTTAAGGGACTTGATCTCTGCCGTTTGTTTGGCACAGTTTTCTGATAAGCTCTCGTGTTCATCCCTCTACAAGCAATAAAACGGTTTGTACCTTCAGAAGAAATTGGGGGCAGTAAAGACAACAAGGATATCATAGATGTAGTGATCATGAACTAAGTTACTTAAAAGCAATTTAACAATTAAATCTAACAACCAAGTGCTGGTAACATTTGTTTATTGGAATCCCCAAAGCTATAGTTGTGCATCATAACAAGATAAATATGGTTATAATTTAGAACTGACTCTAAAACATATCATATTCTAGTATCATAGAAATCTTATTTATATCTTTTAATTAAAAGTTAAATCATAAGTTAGAGATGCATATTTGCAACATAGCATTATCAAGGAAATTAAAATTACAAAAATCAAGAACATCAACCTAGGAGTATCAGATAAAAAAGCACCTTTGCACTTAGTAAAGCTTTCAGTGAATATGCTTCTTCACAGAGCGATAGAGCTTCATGAGCCGTGTCCTTCCACCGGTTCAACTGGGCTTCCATCATATCCATTTCTTTGGACAAAGCTGATGCCATCACCCGAAACTCGTCTTTTATGTCCTTTGTACCTGAAATAATTAACACCGTCAGACAGATTTATCATCATAATATTTAGTCCCTCTTTTATTTAAATTCAGAATCATCTAAATACATTGATAAATAAGTTAAAAGAACCATCATTGCTACCTGAATCCTGTTCAGTTTCTTCCAATTTTATTTCAATATCATTTCTTTCAGTAATACACTTCTGCAGCTGAATCTGTAGCTCTTCAATCTTAGTCTCAGACTTGCTAACTGCAGTTCTTGCAGCATCAGCCGACTCTGCTTTTGCACTTAATTCTTTCTCTCTTCGCAACATATAATTCCTGTCAGACTGAAAATTGAACTTTTTAACGCAGTCTGAACCAAGGTACAAACTCTGAAGCACGAGCACCACGAACATATACAACCCACTTTACCTGGAAAGAATCTATTAACCCTTTGTAGCGATCCACTTCAGCGTTACAATGTAGGAGCCGATCATTTAATAAATGGTACGGTCTAGATAGAAGAACACATTTGTCATCCTTCAGTTCATTCTGTGGAAATGTGGTTTAACAGAAGTAAGAAATATCAGTAAATATACCATACTAAAACTAGCAAACCTTGCATAGACTCTAAGAAATGACTAGAATACTCTGAGATAGAAATTAAAGTCAACCTCAAGATCTTGCAATTGTTTGGACAGTGTTAAATTATCTTCCTGTGCCTCCTGGAGCTCTGAAAGACGGGTAGCTGCAAGCTCCTGTATGAACGAAAATCTTGATCACTTTAATGAACAGCTATAAACATTTATACGAACAAAGAACCATGTCTAAAAACGGATGATATAAAAACTACAGCTAAAACCACCATGTAGATATAAATACCTTGACTTCCTCAATTGTCGATTTCAACTCTTTGAGCCCTAGAATCTTATCTGCAGACTGTTCGGGGGATACACTTCCATTTCCAGTAAGCATGACTGGAACATGCAATCCAGATGAACCATTAGTTTGAATTTTTATATTAATTAACTTCCTTCTACTCTCCTCAACTTCTGCCAAGCTTTCATCCAGCTCACCTTCGGAAATAAAAAACATGAAACGAAAACTACATTAAACAGACAGGTACACAAAAGTTAATTAGTCTACAAGGGATATACTTTGACACATAAGAGCTAGTACAGTTGTATTAAATTACTGGACAGGATGGATGAGTGCTCTGTGGTGCAATAGGTCAAAACAGATTTTGGATCCACAGGTCACTGTCTACAGGAGCTATACTTCTTAAATGTATGACAAACCTAAGCAACCCATTGCCAAGAGTCCAAACTATAATGTCTCCTGATAAACTATGTATAAATATTTTTTGTATTGTCAGGTTAGCCTACAAATTTTCTGTAAGTCATCGGAAGCAATAAATTCCTAAACAACCTGGATAATGAGGCAGGTTCATATGTTCAATTGTACCCATAATACATGAAGGTGTAAGCGGTTGAACACCAGAGAACATGGACAACATCCATCTCAAACACCAAAAGTTGAGCTCCCTACTAAATATGAAAGGATAACTACATATATTAGTATTCAAATAAAAGATAATAGAATGGATATAGACTTAAAGATCAAATTAGCCACAATATTTGCTGTTTCAATACCTGCAATGCGTTTTATTTCCAACTGATTCGTCGAATGACTTGTAATATATGTTTGTATCTCATCTGCATACTCTTTATGCTTCAAGTTAAGAATGTCAATTGCCTCACTCAGGGTGTTGATCTCTTCTCTCATTAAATCATCAAGCTTACGCTGCTGGATAATAGCATCTAAAGACACCAACTAATCATAGTTACAACACATCTAGTAGAGTATATACCAAGAAAATTAATCACAATCCATTGTAACATCACAAAGGATGAATTATAGAAAGAGTTTTTGCCCCTTTATTAAAAAGACCACAACAACTGATCTGAACAGAACAGTAATAGTTATAACAAGGTTCTTACTGACCTTCTTCAGAAAGGCTTCCAGATAGGGATAATTCTAACGCCTCTGTTTGAGCTCTCTGATGATTAATAGTATCTTCAAGGTACTTCATCAAACTCATAGTAGATGAACGCCGTACAGAAAGTGCTTCTTCGACATACTTTGTAATTCCATTACCTCCACTATATTCAGCTGGGCCTGATTCTAGAAGTATATAAAGAAATGTATCCTCTGAAGGACATGATGCGGAATCTAGAAAAAAGAACTCATCAAATGTAAATTAGTGTTAAATTATGGCAAAAGATATTCTCTTAACTTAAAATAGCCATACAAGCAGAAATAGTTCATGGGAAGAATTGTGAATCAACCATTGGTTTGTTCTGCATGATCTAACGCTTTTAAACCATCATGAATACGACCAGCTCGAACTCCAAGCAAAATTAAATCGTCCACTACCTAGAATTGCCATGAAACTAAAAATAAGAAATTTAGAGGAGAAGCAAGAAGACCAGAAGAGGATGCACACCAGTATAAACAGAATTAACAAAACTCACCTGATTCCAAAGTCTGTTCACTTTAATCAATTTGTCATCATAAGATGTTTGCTTCTCTTTTAAATTTTCTAATTTCCCTTCTAGAGCATGCAACTCGTGTTTGTGGGAATCTAACTGCTGTATGAGCTTCTGGTTCTCACACTGAAGAGCGGCTGCATCAATCTGTGAAGACAACAGCACAATATTGACATTTAAGGTTACAGAGTTTCAATTTTATCTCCATCACAGAGAACAAAAATGCTACACAAATATCATATAAAACAGATAGACTAGTATTTTGAAGCTTAGAGAAATGTCGGGCACCATAAGGATGCAAATTAATCTACATCAACCACTTTCTCATAAAAATGATCGTTTTTAAGGTAATTGAATAAAAAAAATGATGTATCTTTCATAAAATACAGCATCATAACCCTGATATATGATTAATGTCTAGAAAAACTACAATTTGTCTAATATAAAGTACTAAGAAATAAGCACCAAATTCTAACACATCATCTATGGTGTTTACAAATGGAAATTGATTCGAAGTAACAGAATCTCACTATAAAAGAAGCGCAAATTCCAGGGTTCTGGTTGTTGTATTGTATAATTTGTAAATTTTTGTTCATAAAGAAAAAAATTAACAGAAATTATATAAATGTGATTCATTGCGTATCATACACCAATTACAATAAAGATGAAACAACACGAATTTGACTTATTAAAGCTTACAGTTCTTTCATCAGGTGAAGTAGGTGAGCTCCAAGCAGCCATGGCGGATGCAACAGAGTCAATATGACGCCTTTTCTTATCAGGCTCTTCAGCGACAGAGTTCTCCATTAATAAACCCTTGCCACTATTGGCACCATTAAAAATAAAGTAAAACCAACCTAATATTTCTATTTATAACCCTAATTTTTTCTGATCGAGAAGTTATTATTCCTGCGGGAGCAACTATGAAACCCTAATATCTCTGTGGAGTAGAGAAGAGTATCTTTAAGAACAAGAATTCTAAAAAAAAAAAATTGAGAAGAAAGAAGGAAAATAAAATGAGAAAAGGGTGAGAGTTAAATATTACGGAGTATGAGAGAGCATTAAAAATCAGTTCCAACGTTTATATGGAAGGGCATCCGCCCTCTATTGCTAGTTGCACAATTATGTTGGGAGTCATATGCTATTGACCCTTGGATACCAGTCCGATGTATCTCTGCCCTGCACCCTACCCTTTTTATTTGCATAGCCTGAATGGTGGATTTTATTTATGGTGGGAGTGTAAGTACTCACTCTGTATCAGGAAAAGAAATATTATTATTTCCGTTCATTTTAGCCTATTGGTATTTGCTTATTGAAGATCAACTGATAGTTGGAATAGTCAGATTTAGGTGTGCCGTGCTTTATAACCTCCCTACCGATAATCACTTAAAGACATTAGCTGTACTTGGATGGTAGATGCTAATGCGGCAAGTAGTAAGTGCGGAGGTCTGAGTACGATAAGTGAAATTAACACTACAATTACAGTTTCAAGACTCAAAACAGTCTTCAACACTTGATTTTACTTCACCAAATGTAACATTGCTTTCTCCGTTTCATTATAGATCGCACAATGCAAGATAGTTTCGTCTTTGTACATATGACACCATAATCATAAAGTGGAAGACAAAGTCTAATATATCAATCATAGTACCAAACTGACTCAAGTGTTTTACAATTCAGCCTGAGCTTGCCTGTGACCGGATTAAGGAGAAAAGAAGGCATTTCCACATGGACGCTTTTTTTTTAAATCATAATTCATAAGCTCCGTCCTACACTACATATGTATTAAATTGCATACAACTTTACATGCTACCGTAATGAGCTGTTGTTGTAGGAGTAAGAAGAAGGGCTTGTATTTGTCAAACAGGTTACGCCCACAGTTTTCAACCAGTGACCAGACTGAATATTAATGACTCCGATGCTGCAGTCAAATCTGACTCAAATTTACGCTGAAACTTACAACAGTATCTTTGGAATCAACCTGTTTACAAACATCAACACCATCCACCAAAATCTGATTCACATCCACTCCTCTAATCTGAAGTTGCTCGTATGCTGTTGATTGACTTCTTAATCTACTTTCCCTCACCATCTTCAAGCAAGAAAATGCAGTCAAGCTCAAAATTCCACCAAGTATCCAACTGAACTGTAAATTAGCTACTGCAGCTGCCTTAACTCTAGCTGCATCAGTCATGCAAGTTACAACTCCATGAATGCTATTACCATGTTTGATCCAGTTCACTTTACATCCTGTTGGAACAAAACTAGGATCCCATAACATAAATCCCATGTTTATAAACCAACAACCTTGTAACACCACCAAAACCGAGAGAAGAAGACTTAGCTTGAAACTTCCAGGGTAACTGGTCATTCCCACTGCTGATATGAAGGAGAAAAACACTATAACCTGTAATAGCCAGTGGTAGTGACCTTCTAATCCAATATGATCAGCTGAATGATAGTGAAGTAAGAACAGCTCTTGGCCGAAGACAGAGGATGCCAGGATTCCGACAATCCCAGATAACATTTCAGGTGAATTTGTTAATTCACTAGCAAGCGTGAACCCTGAATACAAAGCTGGATGGAAGAAAATTGTCATATGTTCTAAGTTAATGAAATCGAAAGAGAAATGAAAGTGAGGGAAATCGAGGATTTGGATGATGGCAGCAAAGACCGAAAAGGTAAAGATGAGGATGAGTTCTGAATATTTGAGCAACTTGAAAAATGGACATGGATACCAAAATTTTGAGGTAAAACTAGTTTTTCCTTTGAAAGAATACTCTATAATGGTATTGAATATGCCATACACCAAGAAGAACTAGACAGAAACCAGGAACAATATGTCCAATGTGCCCATGAGTTATTGCAATCTCAAAAACCCAAGTTAGGGTAAGTGTAATTCTGAACTCAACTCCGCCTAAATCCCTGAAATGGAAAAATGTTTGTAGAAACATAAAAGTATATATTGATCATGGTTTGTCTTCAAGAGTGACTCATATATAGATAATCAACAAGAAGTACATATCTCTGTTACATTGAAAATCATAGTGCATTCTGCATAAGTTTCCATGATAGATACTGCAGTATAATACACGTGTACATACAGATCGAAAAAAGGAAAAGATGCACTGTAGACCTTTAGATAATTGCATAATTGAAAGAAGAATGCATACAAAAACACAGAAATACATGGTTCACCCAGATCAAATGCTACTGTCATTACAAGTTAAATTACTCGCGATATAAAGCAAAACTATCCACTAAGATATACTATAAGATTAGGAATGTTACAAATCTAAAAACTATAAAATGGAGGACAGATAAGACTTGTACACCACATACCTAACAGGCTAACACCCATTTTAACATATTGGATTATTGGATGCCTCCACCATGCTATATGTGGCAAAGACGTTTTTCCACTACAAATAAAAATCTTAATGTACTTGACCAAAATTACCAATTAAGAAAACATGGATGAGATCAAGAAAGTTCGATCCCAGGTATATTCGGTCCACAGCCTGGTGGTTTTTAACTTCTAACTGGTCAACTGATTTTTCCAGCAGCTGTGTACAGACAAGGGATAACACTCAAATTTAAGAGAGGTGATTACAGTGACAAACTGGGTTGAAGCTACAGTATGACAAATCCCACACTTTCAAGGTGTCTGTTATCATTCTTTCTTATGTTTTCAAAGAAATTAATCTCTCTAATCTCTCTATATAAAGAGCACTGATAAATTTCAGAACTGTAACTTAATATCTAATAAAAATATCCTTTTCATAGTAACAAATTTATATCATACAGTCAATGTTTGTTTTGATGTTTACAAAGAAAGTTTTACATAAGATAGCACTTCTTACGTTAAAAGTTACAGGTGATGCTAAAATAAAGATACAAAACAATAGATGAATCTCTATCAATAGAATGAATCACAAATAGAACTGTAGGAACACAAAAGAATTCCATCTGTGGGCCACTGCTCTACCAAATCATTAGAATCTCACTCCTTAGATAGGTCACCTTTCCTCTTTGTGTTCTAAATATCCTCCAGGATCTTGAGGCTTCATGAGTTAATTAGCAACAGATATAAGACCAGGCCGTGATATGTCATAAAGTAAATTCATGAACCTTAAATTTCTCGTATTTCAAATCTGCCTGAAAACAGACTCCAATCTTTATGTAAACCATGAGGCAAGTTACTTCTGTCAACATATAAATGAATGAAGAGAAATAAAAGTGGATTACCCCTCACATTGCCATCCCTGTACGACAGGGTCAATGACAAACCCAAGTAAGAGATCTAATTATACATATCGATCAGGTATTGCAGGAAATACCCAAAATTTATAGTGAGATATTCTAGCAGCCTAGTATAATTTTGATAATCACTTTTAACAGCAAATGACAAGGTGTAATAACAACAAGTTCCTAAAAACGTTTTGAAGGATTAACAAAAAATATTCTATAAGAAAATAGAATTTACAGGTAGTAAGTAACTTGTAAGCATTTGTGTGAAGTCATAGATAGTCGAACTTTAAAAACGAAAATCGCAAATATAAAGATAAACATAAACCTGAAGGTTTCTCCTCACCTTCAGTACTGTAGATTAAACTGCAACTTTCTCCACCAAAACTGATAGAACGAACAACTGTTGACAGTTGCACATAATTATATCCCACGGCCTCTTCAGGTAAACAGAGAGAAAATTATGGAGCAGGAACGAGATATCCCTGAGGAGGTAGTATTGATGAAAATGAACTCTCCAGAAACCTATTAGATGTTCCTTCCTAATACAGTACCAACTACCAAAGCTGTGCTAGAAAATCCATGAATTACGTGCAAGTAATTTGCATCAAGTTCTCATCTTTCCCCATCCCCTCAACTAAAGATATGTAAGTGCTGTGGTCGGGATTTATTCCTTTGCTTACCATTTCTTTGAGCTCGTCGGCATGACCTTGCTCCTTGTTTTTACATAAACCTTGAATTAGAGGTTTGTATGTGAAAATAGTGGGATTGAAACCTTTACTGAACATTTCATCGCGCACATTATAAGCATCCATGATATCCCCTTTCCTACTATAACCACTTATTAAAGTGTTATAACTGATATGATCAGGCTGGATCCCTCTTTTCTTCATACCGTTGAGAAGCTCACGAGCCTCGTCAACTTTCCCTACTTTACAAAGCCCATTCATTAGTGCATTATATGTAGCTTCATCCGGAGCGATCTTCTTCACATCCATTTCCTTCAGAAGCATAAAAGCATGATCCATGTAACCATTAGAACAGTGAGCATCAATCATGGTATTAAACAATATTAAATCAGGCGATACTCCTTTATCAGTCATCTGTTTAAGGAAATGATCTGCCTCATTCATTCTTTTTCGTTTGCCAAGAACATAGATAAGTGAACCGTAAGTCTGAACTGTAGGATGAATCCCTTTACTCAACATCTCTTCATAAAGTTCAATGGTTTTCGTTGCATTCAATTCCTTGCAATACCCATTAATCAAGCTGTTGTATGTGACATTGTCGGGAGCCATTCCTCTTTCCCGCATTTCCTTTACCAAATTTTCAACTTCAGTCATATCTTGTTCCATAGACAAGGCGTGTATCAACTTATTGTAAGTTAAGATAGTGGGTTGCACTCCTTTCTTAACCATCTCATCCCTAAACCTATAGGCCGTTTCCAGACTCCCCTTGTCACAGTATCCACTGATCAATGTATTGTATGTTACTGCAGTAGGAACCAATTTATTTCCCTCCATTTTCTTGAACAAATTTACAGCTTCATCAAGCTTTCCTTCTTTGCAGAACCCATTTATAAGTGAACCGTATGTGTAAGCATTCGGACTAATTCCTTGCGCATTCATAGACTTGAAGATTTCAATAGCTGATTCAAGTTTTCCATGTGAACAGTAACCTTGAATTAAAGTGTTATAAGTTACAACACTAGGTTTTTCACCAAGAGCCTCCATATCCCTGATAAAACCTTTTGCCCTTTTCAATTTCCCTTCTTTACACAATGCATTTATCATTATATTGTATGTAACAACAGATGAATTTATGTTTGACCTAAACATGTCAGCATAAAAAACCCAAGCTGCTTCAGTTAGATTTTTGTTTACAAACGAACTCAATAGCAAATTACACGTATGGATATGAGGAAGAATCTTTTGATTCTTCATAAATAGATAAATTTGTAATGTTTCTTCAGGTCTTCCCAGTTTACAATAAGCACTAATCAGATAATCCATAACTATTGCATTCGACAAATTCAACAGATTAGAAGATAACACCAATTCATCAAAAATCGGTTTGTTCTTTACAAATCCACCATGGATTGCTCTTTTCAAGAGATCAATGACAGTACTCTGATTTGACCGATGTTGAGATATTATAACTAAAGATAAGCTGAAACATTTGATATCAAAATGAAAAAAACATAAGTTTTGTATAAACCCTAAAACATTTTTCGGTGATTCACGGAGATCAAGTAAGGTATTGTGAATTACTAAAGGAGATAAATTTGGATATAGTTCCTTAATTGAGTTCCATTCAGAAGCTAATATGGATTTTTTCAAGAAATACCCAGAGTTGAATTTGTTGTTTTCACAGATGTTTGAGTGAGATGTTGAGGAAAATGATGCATACAACTGACCTTGATTTGTAGAGAAGAACTTGGTTAGATTGATTTTTTTCTTTGATGTCTGGGAGACAAGCACTCTGTGAATTCCCATATTATGCGGTGATCATCTACAGAGAGAGAAGAGAAGGGTTTGGGCGAGGTTTATCTATGGGGGAATTCCTTAATGCCCCACATTCCTTAATTACATTTCAATACAGTCCAACTTTTATTAATAATATCAATATGATTCTACTTTGATAAACAAATTTTTAATTTGTCAAATATAACCTTATAGGGAAAATTTTAGAATGCCCCCACTTTAACTATGGTTAGAGTTAGGAATATGTTTTGCTAGATAGCCAGGGATGCACAGGCGTATTCACTATCAGGACATTTTTCTGCAATGTATTTGATGTTGTTGATGTTGGTTAGACTCTGCATTGTTAATGTTGCGTTTTTAGTATAAATACCTGGTTTTCACTGTAAGTGGTACTTGGTGGGTGTAAAATTCCATGGACACATTTTTAACATGCTTAGACATGGAGAAGATTCGAGAAATGGTTTTCACTGTAAGCGGTAACTTTCTGATGTGTGTGCCTGTTAAGAAATTTGTTCAAGATTTGCTCGAATTGCTTAATATTCAGTAGTGCTTCTTAAGTTTCTCAATTGTATACAATGCATCAGTATCTCCGGTATGTCGAGAGTTGAGACCAATTTTGGAGTTCAATAAAACAGCGGAGAACTAGAGTTGGATTGAAAATTTGAAACTCATCGCTGGGGAACTGAAGGAGACCTTATCATGGCAGCATCTCTAATAAACACTCAATCCATGGGATTTATGGTTAAACATGGGTCAGGAATCATATCTGTAGGCATGAAAGAAGAAGAT
Organism: Papaver californicum; assembly: GCA_023531435.1. Classification (NCBI taxonomy): domain Eukaryota; kingdom Viridiplantae; phylum Streptophyta; class Magnoliopsida; order Ranunculales; family Papaveraceae; genus Papaver; species Papaver californicum. Next base: position 1,764,135 of record JAJJMC010002511.1, on the reverse strand, counting down.
CTTGAAAGTCTGAACCTTCCTTTGATGTCATCTTTTGGTGAAGATGAGGATTCTGCTGCCCCAAGTTTTACTATCATAGTGGTAAGCTCATGAAATAGTATGTTTTTGGGTTTATAAGAACTTGCAGATGATTTAATTTTCTTGGAGAAGTTTCTGTTTTTTCTTAGGATGCAAAAATTGGTGTGTCAAGTGGAGTTTCAGCTTCGGACAGGGCGAAAACTGTGCTTGCACTCTCATCTCCTAATTCTAATGCTGAAGATTTTAGAAAGCCAGGGCATGTGTTTCCGCTGAAGTATAGAAATGGAGGGGTTCTAAGTAGAGCAGGCCATACAAAAGCATCGGTAGATTTGGTTGGGTTGGCTGGGTTCCGACATGTATTTGTTCTTTCCGCCATTATTGATGCTGATGATGGTTCCATGGCTCGCTTTCCATATTTAAGGAAATTGGCTGCAGAACATGGTTTACCAATAATATTGATTACCGACTTGATCCGGTATGCTTTGATCTTGGACATTATTTACATATTCAGGGAAGGATGAAATGGTGTCCAAAGCCAAAGTCGACTCACTCGCTTCAACGTCATTCATTTGCAGGTATAGAAGGAAGAGAGAGAAATTGGTGGTAAGAACTGGTGTATCCCGTTTACCAACTAAATGGTGTCTCTTCGAAGCTTACTATTATCATTCAAAGTTAGATGGAATGGAGCATGTGGCCATCGTAAAGGTAAATGTATACTCCATTCTTGTTATGTTTGGATTGATACTTCAACTAGCCTAGATTGTTGGAAGTCGTAGCCCATCACTTAAGAACTATCACAAGCTTGTTTCTCTCAAATTTGTCCAGTCGTGTATTTGTATATGCCGAAGCAATCTCATTTTCTTACCATCCTTGACTGTCTGCTTTATTATTTTTCTAAGCAAAAGTGGATCTTATGTTTTATCATTCATTTGGCAGGGAAGTATAGGAAATGGGGAAGATGTTTTTGTAAGGCCTCGAATTCTGTTTTGATGAAATCTACAAATGTGCAAGAATCTGTTAGAATTGGTATATGAAAGAGATGTGTGTTCTGAAATTCCATCCTAACCATCTATCCAATCTATGGCTCACATTCCTTCTAGTAAACCATAGTTAAAGTTGGGGCATTTTGAAGTTCTCCCTATAAGGATATTTATGGTATTATGAAAGTTTTTTTATCAAAGTAGGATCATATTGATATTATTAATAAAAGTGGGACCATATTGAAATATCATTAAGGAATGTGGGGGCATTAAGGAATTCCCCCTTTATCTATTCCAACTAACGGGAAGAGTTTGCACATCGGTATGACAGTTCTTTGAGGCTTGAGCCGTGACCGTAATGCAACTCGTTTTTGGCTTTGTCATGGAGGAGCCGTAACAAAGCATATACCATAGTGGCCATATTGTGCAAAATATAAAATCATGAAATCATAGATAGTGTAAACCAAATGGTTTCCCTGGACTGCAGTAAGGTACGATGATTTTCCTCCTAATTTTTATAAGGAGAATATTGATCTTCTCAAAACATATGTCTGGAAAATTGTTAATAATTTTTTTTAAATCCAGACATCCTTTAATAGAAATGAACTACACTTTTCTTTCTTTAATTTCTAAAATTAATAATTCTACTACCCCTGCTGATTTTAGACCAATTTTTTTGAGCAATGCTAACTACAAGATCGTTGTTAATATATGAAACCTCTCTTGAACAAAATAACAAGCCCTTTCCAGGCTGCATGTCCCAAATAGACATATTCAAGATAATATTATCATTGCTCATGAGCTGGTGCATGCCATGAAAAGGAAGAAAAAAAAGATAAGTGGAGTGTCATGGGCCTCAAACTTGATATGTCAAAGGCTTTCGATAGAATTGAATAGCCTTTCCTTATTCATGTCCTTATGTCTTTTTCTTTTTCTAAAATTGGTGTGATTTAATCTGCCAATGGATTAATACTACCAATATTTTTTGCTTAATGGTTCTCCATGTAAATCTTTCATACCAATTAGGATCTGAGTCAAGGTGCTCCCATGTCTCCATACTTTTCTATAATTTGTATGAAATATTTATCTGGATATCTTACTCATGCCGAAAATAGTCAGCTAATCCATGTCATTAAGGTTATAGCTAGAGATTCTCTTAATATCAGTCGTTTGCTTCTTGCAGATGAATGTTAATTTTTGCTAGAGATTCGCATTCTGAAGCAAGTAATCTTATGAATTGATCAAAGATTTCATCTTTGTTTCTGGACTAGCCATCAATTTTCAAAAATCTAGATGTTTTTTTTAGTAACAACGTTCATCCCGATCATGCAGTCTCCCTGATTAGATATCTTAATGTTAAGAATATTGGCTTAAACGAAAAATATTTAAGCATTCATATTTTCATTTCAAGTTCTCAGATGGATACTTTTAACCATACCACTGATCAGTTTGATAAGAGAGTTGTTAAATGGAAAGGAAAAAAATTGAACCAAGCAGGTAGATATGTTTTAATTCAACATGTGTTAAAGGCTTCACCCATTATCACATGAACACTTTCTCCAATCCAGACAAAATCACCCACAAGATGAAACAATCTCAAAGAGATTTTAGGTGGGGAAAATCCAAGCATGGTGGCTTGTATTTGAAGCATTGGAACAGAATATGTTATCACATACTTCAAGATGGATTAGGTTTTACAAATCTTAATCATGTTAATCTCTCTCTCCTTTACAAAAATGCTTGGTATCTGTTTTAGTGCTCTTAGGAGTTATGGGTCAAGATTATCAAGTTTAATTATTTAGAAAATATAAATCCTATGCATTATAACAAGAACATAGACTATTCTTATGTTTGAAAAAGATATGTTCTGATACTGTTTTGATTGTGCAAAATTCTTTTTGGGAGGTAAGAAATGGTGATAGTAGTTTGGCTTTTGGGGACAATTGATACCAAATGCTTCTCATCTAATTTGTGTCTCTAACCCTAATCCTGATTGGATTGTAGCTGAATTCATTAATAAATAACTAACAGTTGGAGACTTGACATGTTAAATGCTTCATTTTCTTCTCAAAATGCTCATCATATATTGTCATCCATGATACCCATAAGTGGAAATGATAAACTAATCTGGACATTCAATAAGAATGAGCAATTTTCTATCAAGTCTGCATATAAGCTTATCTCACGTCAGATTATTCAAATGCTCAATCCGCAGACTGTTAATCCTACTTACAAGGCTCCCTGGAAACTTCCCATTCTTTCTATATAAGGTGCAAATTTTTAATCGGAAATGTCAAGAAAAAATCTTACCTTCTAAAGTCACGATAGGTAGATTTCTTAATAGTCAAAACGTAAATTACAGCATGTGTGATCATATATCTTTAGAAACTCTGGAACGTATCTTATTGCATTGTCCGTTTGTTAAGGCTGTTTGGTCTCTTACCCCTTATAATGCTTTTATATCTCAAAACAATGGCACGAACTTAGATCTTCAAGGTTGGACTTTCCATTGGTTAAATACACCTCATCTCAAAGAGTATGGTTCTGATGTTTATACTATTTCTTAGAGTGTTTGAAAAGATAGGTGTTTTTACATTTTTCAGGGGAAGAACCTAAATCACCATGTTACTGATCGATGAGCCCTTAAACTTGTTAATGATACTGAGTTTTATTTCCATCATGTTTCTCCATGCAATATTATAGTCTGTCAATCTGTTCAGTATAGGATCTTATGTGATGTGATTTGTAATCTCCCCCAAGATTGTGTGATTGTGTACTATGACGCCTCTCTAGATAGTAACTCTAATCTTTCGGGTACTGGACTAATTATGAATGATATTGCAAGCAATTATCTCTGCTGCAAGATTGTCCCATGAATAATTAGGAACCCTAAAGAGGCAGAGAGTCATGCTCTTGGAAGATGGAATCTGGGCGAAGGAAAGAAGTAAACAAAAAGTCTGCATTATAAATGATGCAAAATTAGTTGTAGAAGTATTAAGTGTAAAAAATAATCAGCTGTTCTGGTTAGGGTTGCACAAGAATCGACCAGAATCGAAGGAACCGAGCTGAAAAAGACTTCAACGGCCTAGATACCGGGTTTAAATATTAGAACCGAGCCATCACCTGTTCAAGTACCAGTTTCTAGGTCATTCCCGACTCGAACTGCAAATAAGGTGCTTCTACTGCCGCGTACCTACTGATGTTGTGTTGTTGCTGCTACGTTGTTACCGGTACGTAAAAGTCGATGTTTCATATACAACATTGTTCCTTATAAAAACATACTTGTTACTTCCTTGCTGCGTACCAGCTGCTACTCGCACACCATTGTTGCTTATACTACCTACTGGTGTTGCTTCCACGATATGAGGAGATCAACCGGATGCAGACCAGTTCAATACCATTACCAATTAATTTAAGGAGGGGCGCATCATCCCGAGTTGGAGATTACATTAATACCATGTGCAAGTTTAAGACGCAGTATGGTGATGTCTCGACTGTGAAACTTCAACGGATTACCCCTCAAAACATGATATCTATGGAAGAAGTTCTTTGTTTCTCTACAGGTTCATGGCCTAGGAAAGGCAGTCTCAAATGGAGTTGTTGTTATTATTTGTGTAACACAACCCATTATTGCTGAAAGGAGGTTATGTATCTGCAGCGTAGCTTTTTTAGGGTGAAAACAAATGTACTGCAAAATGGCACTTTCAAGTAGGTTCGAGAGATCAAGCTCGAACAGGAAGAGCTTAAACCAAGAAATTGTCGTTCACGTCCTGCTTCAATCACAAAGGTAGAGAAGATTGGGTAGGTTTTAGTGGAGGGTAGAAAAAAAGGTTGAGAAATCTCAGTGTGACGAGTAATCGTAGTGTATAGAGAAGAATGGATTATCTCTGAGATGAAACGCCAATTCTGTATATCTTAGTTGGTTTTTTGTTCTTTGTGTCTTTTTTAGTTCTGAGAAGACACACTGATTTCTTGTAAGTGGTGGAAGTTATAGAAGAAGTGGAGGAGTAACGATTGGAGATTATAATGGAGTCATGTCCGAAAATTAAGGAATACTTGTATGACCACTAATCCTCGTGCTCTCAACTGTTTTTAATTGTCCCATTAATTATTACCTTCTTGTTCGTGGATGTGTTGCCACAACGTGCGATTTCCGTACACCGCCATACCAATACCCCAATGAGAATCCCCCCATGTGTTATATTTGATATCTCGTAGAATGATACTGGAGTCATGAATCACTACTGTTTTGACTAGGTCAAGTCAAGTCAATGACTTGCTAAGTAAGTGAGGCAAGTTGCACAATTCACTGAATTGGTAATAAGATTGATTAGTGTCAAGTCTAGTAAGTTTAGTTTTCATATACTAACTTTGGAGTAACATGGATATTTTAATAGTCAGAGTCATCTTAGAAGTGAAAAGGCATAATTCTGGAAGTATTTAAAGCCAAAATTACGAGGAGCTTCCTAAGCAGGAAGGCTTATTAGATGACCATATATGTCTAACGTTGGTATTAGGCCAGTGGATGAAAAAGAATTGTGCATCTCTAAAGGAAGTAGCTAGATGAGCTAGGGTTGGCTCCTTAGCACAAATGTTAATGTGTTGCTACGGGAGTGGCTAGCAAGGACGCGAGCACTTTAGGCGAAAGTGCTTCTAGCAAGGAAGCAAGCACTTTAGGTGAAAGCACTTTTGGTAAGGAAGCTAGCACTTTAGGCGAAAACGCTTCTGCAAGGAATCTAGCTCTTTACGTGAAAACATTTATGGCAAGGAAGCTAGCACTTTAATCGAAAGCGTTTCTTGCAAGGAAGATAGTGCCAAAGTCAAGGAAGCTAGCACTAAAGGTCAAGGAAGAAGCGCCAAAGTCAAGGAAGCTAGCGCTTCTTACGTTATTGAGCCAAGGAAGCTAGCACCAATACGCTGCTTCGTCAAGGAAGTTAGTGCTTCTAGCGCCAGTGCGCTTCTTTCTCAAGGAATCTAGTGCTTCTAACGCTAATGCGTCCCTGAGGTGCTGCTCTAGTGGGAATAATGCTAACCTGGTGCTATCTCTAGAAAAGACTAAGGTTAGTCTTTCTCAGAGACACAGTGTATCTTTGAAGGCATTGCTTTTTATTTGTGGCGCGTCCAAGTGGAATGATGCATAATTTGTGGCTTGCCCTTGAGTAAAGTGCTAAAGTGGCATATTTTAAGCTCAGAAAAGAAATTTGTGATGTGCTCTTTGCGAACAAGGCGTTAAGCTAAAATGTATTTTGGGTATTAAACATTAACAACTCCCAGAGTTGATAGCTGTTATTAGAGCATCGATGCACATTTGAGTCGAGTTCAAGGAATTCAGTTGTGGAATTTATGCGACTTGAGACTGATTCGATATGGTATAAATATTAAGAGTATTAGAGAAGTTACAGGATCAGTTTAGAATGCCTTTAGTTGTTTAGAGAGACTGTATTCTTAATTCGCTTGCGGAATATAAAATATTTCGTATTATGATGTGAAGTCAGGAATATGTGCGCAAATATGCACTGATACTTTTATGTTCCTGCAACTAGGTAGAAGGGCGATTTTATAATTTTGACCCTCGTCAAAAACCCACCATATGTATTAAGTCCCCTGCTTAGTGAGGAACATTAATATTGCACTGTAAGCATTAGATGGTGGTAATACGCTTATAGCAATTATATATGCATAATCAAAAAATTTAAAGTATAGGAAGATATACTTAGCTTCTGTTACTGAGATGTATTCCCCTTAGCATGGACCTTGGTTGGGATTAGTAGATGACTACGTTCTTGTTAGGAATGCTGGCTTGCCCATGAGTAAAGAGAATATTGACGTTAAAAGGCATTGGGTTTTGAGTATGCAGCGATCAAGTGTTAATGATAGCGTCAGTAGATAAGAGATAAGACACCCGGAGATGATGCTTTGAGTTGTATCTAGTAGCAGCAAAGTTACAGATAGTGGAAATCGACAGCAGTGTTGATACAAAGTTGATAACGCCTTTTAGTGTGATGATATCTTCTTGGGAGATGCAATGAGACCTCAGATGATAGTATGTCTGAGAAGATAAGAGTCCACGACGGATAAGGTCTCTATAAAGCCGAGTCTTCTAAATCCCGCTTGAAAACCCTCATTCGTATACCATTAACTCCAGAAGTTGTTAAATTTTCATACAATTTCGTATTTTGATGTTTGACTCCAAATTTTGAAGCCCAGAGACCGAACTATCATATGCAAAAAGAATCACTCAATTCGAAGTTTGCTAGGTCAGCCAACCATAAGTAAACATTTCTGATTAATAATCTCGTGTGAATTTTTAGATCATGTAGACTTTAGTGTAAAAACCATATCTCCCAACTCATGTCTCCGATTGATATTCCCTTTTGGTATGTTGTAGCAGGGACATAGATGAACACTTCTTATGAATGATGCTTTGCTGCATTTCTTACCAATTGTTGTCAATTTTCGAGTTTATAGAATAAAAAAGTTATAGTTTGAGTAATAACGGTGGAGTAGAGAAGCAGACATGACTATCGTTGGGAGATGGCGCTGTGAGATGTTGTCGTAATAAAGATGTTGGCTTCTTGAGGATGATATCTCTACAAATGGTATCTCAGCTTCTGTGAGAAACTCTAGCTTCAATGAAAATTCCTTATTCTGTGGAAAGAGTTATCACTGGAGAAGAAGTCGTGCGCTGGTGGAGGAGGCACGACTTGCGAGCTTGCACTGAAGGAAGATGCACAACGTGAGATTTTTCTATGGTGAGCATATCACTGGATCCCTGATAAGCAACTTGTAAACCAATATTGTGGAAGTTGAGATGGTTATGGCTGCCTCATTACTAGTGATGGCTAAGATGAATGTCATGACCATGGTTTTTTTTAGGGTTTTCTCGAACGGTGAGAGGACTTGATGGTATCACTTTGAGAATTACAAATTCGGCAGTGTCCGACAGTAGAATCGTGTGACTGAACTGATGTAGAGAGATTTTTTCAATAACTTTGATATTTTACTGACTTGGTTTTGGGGATCACTTTGGTTGAAATGGATTTGGGTTGATTTTTCTAATGAATCAAGTCCCCAAGTGCACAATAACCAAGAGGTGTTCATTTAATAGACAAAGTGATACATATTGAATGGGCTCATGACATCCATGGGTGAATTATGTTACATATACTCCAGGTGTCTACTTAGAGGGTATTGATGTTTCATGCTCACTTGAGTTGCGTAATGAGTTATCCCCGTATTATATTCTCCCACAAGTGATGAGGTTCTATTGCAGAAGAGGAAAAAATAGAACAAATGAGGGTGTGAGTTTTGATGCCTATGGTTTTGTTGTTAGTACCGTTGTTGGTCAGACCTTCCAGTTGAAGGATGTGACTGCGTTGAATCTTCAAGAGTAAAAGATCCTTCAGTCCCCAAGTGTAGCTTACTTGGATCCTCTTCCAGTCAGGAAATAGTTTTTCAGTATCGTCACAGGTGTATGCTTCCAATAATTTGACAGGTCAAGGGAAGCCATGAAAGTTAGATTCGTGCATTGAAGTGCTGGGACTGGGGAGAGTATTCGAATTGAAATTGAATATGTTGTTGTCATTTGGGATGTTTAGATGCAACATGGCTGCTCTCCAACCTTGTTCTTTTTCATGCTCCTTAGACTCACAAGCTTGTTGTATTCCTTTGGAGGAGGTAATAGGATGATGTATCCATATGGTCGCCATTCTTCTTTGATCTTCTTAACTCAGAGCATACCAGAGTGAAGTGTGTCCATGAGTGTACACTACTCCTGTTGTTGTCGACAATCCCCGGTCTATAAGAAAATGACTGCGAATAATTCTTCCATATTGATTCTTCTGAGGCTTTGGGAGACACCGTGAATATAAAGGATGAAGACAGTTATGAGGATGAAAGGCTTGAATAAGCGTCCCGAACTGACGAACTTTGTGAAGAGTCTGACTCCATTGTTGTTGATGGAGAAGTAAGCAATAGAGATGAAGTAATACTGGGCTCCTATTCTAGCTTCGATTCGTTTCAAGTAATATTCTTCTCTTTATGACCATGATAGGACATGTGAATTCTTCAAACTTCTCATGTAAGCATAGCCGTATTCGAATTTACAAAAACTTAATGGATTTTTCGTCTTGAGACAATTTCAGAAGTATAGTGCTTGGGAAAAACGTTGTAGAATCTTCATACGACCTTCATTTTTGATGACCAAACCCTCTATCTTTATTAGAAAACAGTTTCCCACGTCGATTACGGAAAAAAACCAGGTTTTGAGCTTGTCTAGGGCGTCAAAACGACCCAACAATAGAGTTCAGGAAGTACCAAAGAAAATTCTGACAGTTTTCAGACGTGATGTTGCTCACCGTTCGGCCATATCTCTTGGCTCACCGATTGGTGTGCTCTTTTAGTATGTTGTAGTAGACACTCATAGAAAAGTTTTGACATAAGACTCATACTCAGATTCCTCACCAATTGTCGTCATCTTCAGAGTTTCTAGGAAGCAGTGTACACGGTTTCTGACGCGGCTTTTGTGAAACATCTTATAATGGGTTCGAACCGTATAATACTTCAAATATTATTTTATAATGAATGTATATGACATTTATGAGTATGTATAGTGAGTTTTATGGTTCATGCTCAAGAATTTTGTTTTGACCTTTCTACTTTTAGGGGGAGAATGATCGAAGTCAGAGAGCTGAGCTTGTGAGTGAATGATGCACGTCAAAATTATATTCACTTTCTCACTTTTAAATGATTTAAATTAAGCATATGGTAACAAAGATTCGTTCCACGAGAGGCTATTGTTGTTATTCGATTCCATTTTCTTAAGTAACAAGGGGGGATTTTTCATAATTTATCAAAGCAATAAAAGCTAAATTAAAAGCAAAGTAAATAGTTGGAAGTAATCAATGAGATGAAAATATTGGTCAATGATTCGTTTTCATTCACACACATGTATTTGAAACAATAACTAGAATTGATATTTAATCTCAACTTTATCAAAAGCCCTAGGATACCTTGATCGCAAGAATATCCCGCTAATTTCTCGATTTCATCACACTTACATAGAACGACGCAAGTATGAATTCTATCTTGGAAACAACCTAAAGTGGAAAGTGTACTAATCAAGTTTAATTCCCTAGAAGCATTAAGTTCTATGAAATCTGGCTAATCAAGTAATCGAACGTGTTAAATCACTAATCAATTTTAACAAAGGTTATGATCCGCTTGTGACTACTAGGATGTATCACTACAAGCAATTTTCACAATTATGCTACATGTAATCAGATTTATTCAACATTTACTTATTAAAAATCCTAATCTAACAATAGAGATGAAAGCAAATTTAATTAATTTCGGACTCAGTTAAACAAGCACTCAAATTATAAAATAATATTATTAATTAGTGAATTATAAAGACAAAACTAACTCATTAAACAAATAACATGTCTGGAGTTCCAACTT
>JAJJMC010002511.1:1713096-1753668 GCA_023531435.1 Papaver californicum | reverse complement strand
GACAAAACTAACTCATTAAACAAATAACATGTCTGGAGTTCCAACTTATTCATTAACCAATAATATAAAATTAACTATTCATGTTAATTATGTTCTTAACAATAAAATACAAAGCTTAAACAATATTAAAAAAACAAAGAAGTTTATTTTAAACCAAAAGCAACGAAACCCAGTTGATGTCATTCAGTGCTCACGCATGTGCAATAGCCTTGAGCCCTGAATTTCAAACAAGTTCTCAGTGGACTTCTATCAAACACTTTGCGAGCGCCTCCATGTTGTAGAAGAGGTGATCCCCTACTGTACTTTGCGCCTCCTTTTATAGATCTCGTCCCTATAATTCAGTATTTGATAAGGACCCAACAGTTTAATTCACACACAAACTCTTACTGCTGCCAAATCTCAACCATTCAACGCATTAAACTGACGGTGACAACATCATCTGGTGGCTGTTTTCTCGCCTGAAAACTCTTTCCAAATCTTTCCTAATTCGTGATAATATTCCCTTATGAATCTGAACTTCCAATACTCTGCCATTTTTCCTAGTTCTGTGTTGGTCTTGACCCTTGGTATTGAACCAACACAGTCCACACACTTCACGGCAACACCTTTATCTTCTATCGCTGTCTCTCGGCTAACCATCAACTCAACCTGAATCTTCTCGTCTAGCAGCGACAAAACTCATCCTTTACTCTCTTCTCTAGCTTCCATTTCTAAATTTACTAACTCTGCTGCTTTGTTCTTTCTCAGCTGAACCTGACCCAAAACCACCAAACATAGCTTGAGTCTGTCTGCTATCCATACAAGACCAGCTAATGCCTTCAACTGATTTTGTTTCCCAAACTCGACCAAAATAACCACAAGTTCAAGCCACCTCTGCTGTGTTCTTTCAAGCTTCCAAAATCTTTCAATACCCATCACAACAACCCACAAAATCATCAAAGCAACAACGCATTTCAGCTGAATTTGTACTCAAATTACAACCCCAGATCAGAACACAACTCAGACTATCTATTCAGTTCCGTCTTCTGCTGAAGCTTCTTATCACACCCTTGACAGACAAGAATGGAACCATGGCTGCTCGCAAATTGATTTCTGAAAGACCTAGGTTTCATTTTTCACCTCCACACGTATACTCCCCTTGTGTGGCATTCACTCACACTTTGGTGGTCTAAATTAGCCGCACTCTTTTCACTCCAACTGTATAGGGACGTCCAGCCACATAACTCATGCTATGGCAGCTATGCCCATTATCTTCGAACAATATGAGCACCACCGATCCACTGAGTCTTGTGGTCTTTGAATTAGTGAATTCATGGACATGAGATTTTACCTTGTGTATCGATACGATTTATTTCGACATTTTTTTATTCCCCTTAGCAAATTTAAACTATTGTACCTAGAAATATAAAAACAAACGTAATATACAAAATTCAAAATAAAAGTAATAAAGAAAGCATAGTCAATTAATATTAATTAAGGTGTTTTAGACATCTATCAATAAAGGAACAAGAGTTACCGTTGATCCCGATGTACATGCCATCTCCGATACTGAAAATCATAGGAGGACTCCGACTTACATGCTTGTCGAGGATAGTGCTTCCACTGATGTTGTTATCCAGTATAATGGTGCAGTAGAGAGTGTGTCCATTGAGTATCCTAAAGCTGGCATTAGTGCTGACTTCCACTTCAATAGGATTCTTCCTGGGTATTCACGTGTTGGGGGATTTGTTGTTACATCCATCTATCCCCTGTATACAAAGATATGGAAGAAATTTTGCCATTTCTCCGTTGATAATTCTAGGAGTTACAAATAGCTTTAGAACGGGACATGTCTAGCTTGTTGTCAATCATACAAGAAATGATCTCTTTTTCTCAGAATGAAATCTCTGAAGTAGTCTTCAAGGAATGTGAGGAAGTTGTGAATGAAGCTGATAGCTCTGGTCTTGACGTCATATGGATTTGTCCTCCTCTAGGATTTTACGTGGGTTTCTTGCTGAAGTAAGTGGATTTGCAGGCTTGGATGCAATGATCAAGGCTAGAGGTGGGGTTGAAACGTTTTTCAGGAGTTGAAGCTTGCAATAGAGGTACTTGAAAGGGAAGAGAAGGGACAACTCTGACCCAGAGAAGGATGAGACGGCTCAGTCCCAGAGAAGGTTGTAATGATACGTCAATGGGGACGCTCCATAAGGGTTGGCGATGATGAAGTGGGACTGGACCCTCCTTGCCTAGAAATTATAAGGTTCTCTCCCGATTTTCATAGGTGACAAGGCTGGATTGCTGGCTCCTTGGTTCCTCTCTTTGAATAAGGATCTCGTCATTGTCTTGAATGTTGATACTGGAGATGTTGACGTTGGTAGCCTTGAAATCGTTGATTGATGCAACTGGTGACACATTGGTTCTGGAGAAAATTGTTCCGCTAGGGTTTTGAGACAAGTGAGTAACTGACCGAGGTGTCAAACTCGTCAAAAATATATTTCTTACTTATTATACTAACTAGTAGAATAATGATTAGTAGGTTCATTCCTAAGAGAGAGTTGAGTCAAAGTTGTCAATTCAAGTTTCTGAAAATAAACTAAAGCAAAGATACGAAAACAAGTAAAAGAATGCAAATATGAGGACGAGAATGATTAAGGATTTTTTCTCCACTGGTGAACATGAATATAAGTGAAATATTCTTCAAAATATGTTTACTAAAAACCCTAAACAAGTTATAAGTTCAAAAAGTCCATTGGACTCCAAGGTCACTTCGTATAATAAGTTCTCTACTCGTTTCTAGCCAACTAAGCCACTTTGAATAAGCTCTCTAGTATAGACCGATATTCTCTATGAGTCAGGTTGATCCTAACTACATGTTCGTAAGTTCGATATGTTAATTTAGGGTTATCTTTCACACATCTAAATCTACAACATCCCATTGCAACGTTGATGTTTCGTTACTTGTGATTAAATCATCATAACAATTAGGATTACGGGTTAATAATCTAGTTTTGGAATTGCAAACAAGATATTCAATTGGCCGCTTGAACACTCGTAAACAATTTTTGGTCATAAATTCGACAAAAGATAAACAATAAAACAATATAGAAAAGAAAGATTGATTTAACTCATATCACATAGTTTCGAAATTATCCATAATCATATAATGCTTAGATACACATAGAGTTTATAACAAAATAAAAAGAATAGAAAATTAAAATTAAAATCAACTAAACCAAAGAAGCAGGTGGTGAATGTTGTATGGACTGGTAGTGGTGCTTGAGTCCTTTCTGCTGGCTTGGTCTGTGGTGGCTAATGATGTATGAAGCTGACTGTTGGTGTTGTGAGGTGGAAAGCCTGGTACTGGATGGGATGTATGGTATGCAATTAGGTAGACTGTGAAGGTGGTGATGATGCTGTGCAGTGAATGGGATGTGAATGCAAAGTGAAGATGCTGGTGGTGTGCAAGTAGGTGGTGCTGTGAAGGTTGGAGAGGAGCAAGAGCTCCTCTCTATTGAGATGGAAGCGGCGTGAGGGATGTGTGTTTCTGTGGTATTTTGCGCCTTCCCTTATAGGTATCCATCCCTGCAAATTCCAAATAGGATAGACACACCAGAATCCCACTATAATACGGACTCTTAAAAACATCTCTCTATCTCAGCCATCCAACACCAAACATCAATGGCAACAAGCATCTCTATAGAATAGTTAACCTGATTTCTCGGCACAATTTCAATTCAAAACTCTTGCAACTTCGTACCCACTTCTCCTAATCAAATCAGGACTCAAAGACTGCCAGATTCACAACCAAAATTAACGGCCTCCATATCAATTTCTAATCTATTTTCTCGGCTAAAACTTTATCCAACAAAGTAAACGATTGATACCCAAATTATGTATCCTCATTGCCTAAGAATTCATATACTAACCCTTAGCAAATACCCATCAAAACCATAGTTTCACTGACAGCAAAGCTAGTTCAGTTCGGCACGAGCTGTGTGGTTCAGGCATTTCTTCAAACACATTGTGTGCGTCCTGCAAACCGTTGAGGACCATGTACTGTCTGTTATTGAAGCTCCACACTTAATTCCTTCCCCGCAATAGAAGTCATTCACAAACAAAACCCATTTAACCAATCATCATGAACCATTCATTCATCCCTGTTTTCTCATTCGTTCAACAGCACAACCTGAAACAACCTAAAATCATCAATCTCTGCTGTGCTTTGCTCTAACCTTTATTGTTGTTCAATATCAAACCCTAAACATCACTTCTCTCGCCTCATACCCACACTGAACTTGCTTCGTAGTCATTTCTTCTGTGTCTATCAAGACTTTCGCTTCACTCTTTTCTGGCCTCTTTGAATCATACCAAGTCCAAATCGAACTCACATTCAAACCCAACTTAACATACCCTAAATCAGCACCTTCTCTTCTCTGTTAGAGCTCTGAACTTCTTAATGAATAGATATAAGAGCCATGGCTAGAACGGATTGGAATGGTAGCATCGACTGGCTGAGAAGATAAGGAGTGGAAAATGTGGGATGTAATTCTCGACCTAATTCCTCTTTTCTTGTATTTGTTTCCGCAAATGTGTGCTGCCGAAGACGTCAATTCCACTAAAACATGTGGATCTTTTCTCCCAGCCGGTGTCTACGGGTGAGCATGGGCCGATATAGACCAGTTTTTATCTCATCCGCATCCAACCCAATTCATAACGGATTTTAAATTTGATAACCGTATCCAATTCAGCATCCATTGATACACATAATCCAATGAATTTGTTTTATAATTAAAATTGATAGTAGAGAAATAGAGGCAACAAGTTTATGGATCATTTTAGAAATAAGAGTACATTATTTAAGGGTTTTATTTAAGTGTAATGTTTTGACAGTTACTCAAAATTTGAAGAGAAAGAAAAATTTGACCCCTTTGAAATAAGATGTTTTGATGTTTAGGATCAAGTATGTCCACCTATACATATGTTGGTCTTGTATCTTATAAGATCATCAAAGTATGATCAAAGTATGACATGAAAGGAATACCTAATTTGGCAAAAAAAAAAATGTACTAACTTCATATTTGTCTTGAAGAAGTTTGCTAATAAATGTACTAACGGGTCCAGATGTCCAATGGATTTTCAAGGTTGCATCCGGAACCAATCCGTAATCCGTTGGATTTGAAAAATTCTATTCGCATTCAACCCATTAGTGAATGGTCTGGCACCCATCCGTAAAAATACGGTTGGTCCGGATCAAATCCATGAATTCCGGGCCAAATGCTCACCCCTACGATGTGCAATAAGTCACTGAGCAAATTTATGCCCATTTTAAAGCTCAAAATGGTTGGCCCATAACCAACTGAGGTTGCCTCTAGTAATGTTCTGTTTGCGACGGTTTAAAGCCTTGCGTGCTCTTGCGGTCTGATCCAACAACTCCAAGAGTTACCAAATAATGTCTTGAACCACCATTTATCTCCATTTATGCCAAACCACACCAAAGTACCTACAAAATACTAAAAGAAAGTAATATACAAAATTTACGAGATAAATTACTAAGAAAAGTGCAAGAAATCAATACTATAATTAGGTATTTTCGACACCTATCAGTAACTCTTTCAGAGAAGTAACCATGTCTTCTTGTATTCTGGCAAGAACCTCATGTCCCTGCATCATATCAATAATGTTGAGCAGTGTTTGAACATTCATATCATTTTCAGTTGTCGTGTCACCAAGAGAAGGTGTGGCGGTTGCTTCAGTAGCAATATTGGTGCGAGGAGGATTGGTAGCAGCAGGAGTATTTTCAGAACCGGCACCACCAGTGTTAGTAGAATTGACATTAGGAGTTGTAACCACTCCAGACCTAAGATCCACCATTTTGAATGAATGAAAAATGGATTTTGTAATTGAGAAGTTGATCTCCCGCTGTGGTCGCCAATTATTTTAGGGTGAAAAAAAATGTACTGCAAAATGGTACTTTCAAGTAGGTTCGAGAGATCAAGCTCGATCAGGACGAGCCTAAACCAAGAAATGGTCGTTCACATGCTGCTTCAATCACAAAGGTGGAGAAGATTTGGTAGGTCTTAGGGGAGGAAAACAAAGAAGGTTGAGAAATCTCAGTGTGATGAGTAATCGTAGTATGTAGGGGAGAATGGATTATCTCTGAGATAAATCGCCAATTTTTTATATATTAGTTAGTTTTCTCTTGTTCTTTCTGTCTTTTATAGTTCTGAGAAGACACGCTGATTTCTTGTAAGTGATGGAAGTTATAGAAGAAGTGGAGGAGTAACGATTGTGGAGATTGTAGTGGAATCATGTCTTAAAAGTAAAAAATATTTGTATGGCCACTACTCCTCGTACTCTCAAATGTCTAGAAACTGTCCCACTACTTATTACCTTCATGTTCATGTATGTGTTATTGCCAGAACGCACGATTGATGTAAACCGCCAGACCAATACCCCAGTGAGAACCCCCTATTTGTGTATTTGTTATCTCGTAGAATAATAGTGAAGTCTTGAACAACTACTGTTTTGATTAGGTCAAGTCAATGACTTGCTAAGTAAGTGTAGCAAGTTGCACAACTCACTAAATTGATAATCAGACTGATTAGTGTCAAGTCTGGTAAGTTTAGTGGTCATATGCTAACTTTGGAGTAACATGACTATTTTAATAGGCATAAATCAGCTTTGAAGTGACAAGGAATAATTATGGAAGTATTTAAAGCAAAAATTACGAGGAGCTTCCTAAGCAGGAGGGCTTATTAGATAACCATATATGGCTAACGTTGGTATTAAGCAGTGGCTGAAAAAGAATTGTGCATCTCTAAAGGAAGCAGCTAGCGGAGCTAGGGCTGGCTCCTTAGCACAAATGTTAATGCGTCACTAAGAGAGTGGCTATCATATATAGGGTTGGCTCCTTAGTAAAAATGCTAATGTATCGCTAAGGGAGTGGCTAGTAAGCTAGTGCTAGCTTGATGTAATTTTAAAGTGGTAAATAAAGATTCGTTACTCAGACTTGTGAAGATTGATTTTAAATTTAATTTCTAAAACTAAAAGTATGAAAACTCAAATATTTTTTATAAAGTTGGGAGAAAACTGAGACTAGGATTCCACTATTTTCCAATTTCAAAGTGATAATAATTTAATCATGCAATTCTAACATTTTAATTTGATTCTAAATCATTGTAAAAATAGATTTTCAAAACAACAACTGTATAACAAAAGCATGGAGCTTCTAGGACCTAAGCCGAGGCATGCACCATCTAACGGAATCACAATTTCTTAACAAAAATCTTTTAAATCAATTTTTAATCAAGGCAATTAATCATAAATAAATTGCATAAATTAATTAAATAATTACCACATAATTGTTGGAAAAGTAGCTTCCTCCATAGCCTCAAAGATGAAGTTTAGATCCTCATTGTAATGACAAAACCCTCAAAAATCGTTTTTATAACTCAAATAATGCTTACAATGGGAATAGAAACGCTCACAGGATTTGATACGCTTATAAGCGTTACTGTGAGTACTTCAGCCTGTTACAGAAGGGATTAAAGAGTATGGCAAAGAAGTACGGTTTTCTGTCGCTGTTGGAAAAAGAACGGCCTTTATGACACTATCAACGACAGTTCGCGTCTGCAGTTTGTTCTTCATGTTCTTCTTCAATGGCAGCAGCAGCAGAAATTTTTCTTCTCCTTTACACTTCTTCCCGAGCTCTGATCTCTCTCTAAGCTTCTCCCAATCGTCTCTCCTCCTCTCTGGACCTCTATGGACTCTTATATATAGATTACAACCACAAAACAACCCCAAATTACGTCCAGAACTTCCTTAAATTCTTGGCAAAATTCTTCCCGTGAAAAGCAATTTTCTTTCCTGATTTCAATTGATTTCGATTCTTGGACGCTATTAAGAGAAGAAATCAATATTATTCTCTTTTTAATTCCTTCCTAAACAACTCAGTTTCCTAAGTTTAGGAGATTTCCATAAGAAAAAAGAGTTTCCAAATTAAGCTTGAGTTTCCTGTTCACGTGAAGTATGAGAATTGTTTCCCGCCAACTTTTTCATTTGAAATTTGGGGTGTGGTTTCCCTTAACCAAAGTGTGGGTGCCTTAATCCAAGTTGAGGGTGCCTTTAACATTTCTCCAAAAATACCTAAAAAGCAATAAAAAACAATAATAAATACAAAATCGAGTACCAACAATATAAATAATTGCGATTAAATCAGACACAAAAATGTGTCTATCATAGCTCCTTAGGCGCAGATTGCTAATGCGTCACTAGGACGATGCTAACAAGGAAGCTAGCACTTTAGGCGAAAGAGCTTCCGGCAAGGAAGCTAGCACTTTAGGAGAAAGTTTTTCTGGAAAGGAAGCTGATACTTTGGCGAAAGCACTTCTGGAAAGAAAGCTAGCACTTTAGGAAAAAACGTTTATGGCAAGGAAGCTAGCTCTTTAGGAAAAAACGCTTCTGGCAAGGAAGCTAGCACTTTAGGCAAAAGCGTTTCTGGAAAGGAAGTTAGCGCCAAAGTCAAGGAAGCTAGCGCCAAAGGTCAAAGAAGTTAGCGCCAAAGTCAAGGAAGCTAGCGCCAATGCGTTGCTTCGTCAAGGAAGCTAGTACTTCTAGTGATAGTGCACTGTTTTGTCAAGGAAGCTAGCGCTTCTAGCGCCAATGCGTTGTTAAGTTAGGAAGCTAAGGCTCAAACACTACTAGCCGAGGAAGCTAGCGGTTCCAACGCTAATGCGCCCCTGAGGCGCTGCTCTAGTGGGACTAATGCTAATCTAGTGCTAGGTCAAGAAAAGACTAGGTCTAGTCTTGCTCAGAGGCACAGTGTGTCTTTGGAGGCATTGCTCTTTGTTTGTAGCGCGTCTAAGAGGAATGGTGTATAGTTTGTGGCTTTCCCTTGAGTAAAGTGCTAAAGTTGTATATTTCAAACTCAGGAAAGCAATTTGTGATGTGTTCTTTACAACCAAGGCGTTAATATAAAGTATATTTTGGGGATTAAGTATTAGCTAATCCCAGATTTGATAGATGTTATTGGAACATTGATGCACATTCGAGTCGAATTCAAGGAATTCACCTGCGGAATTTATGCATTTGAGACTTATTTGATATGACATAAATATTGTGAGTATTAGAGAAGTTACAAGATCAATTTAGAATGCTTGTAGTTGTTTAGAGAAATTGTATTCAAAGTTGTTTAGTAACCAAAGATGTCACAAATTGTGTGGGGGGGGGGGGGGGGTATTCACTAGGGTATTGGTCTTGCGGTTTACGGCATGCGGTGTAGCAATACACCCATTAAGGGAAAATGTATGAAATGTTCGACGATTAGCTAAGTAGAGTAGTGATGGGTGTGTAACCGTCCAGTCATCCTCAGATTACACATTCTGAAATGAGTCGTTTATTAATAAAACACTCTTTGTAAGCAATTTTTAAAGTTAATGAATACAATTGTTAATTGTTTTTCTTCTATTCTTTTTCTCCATGAATAACTAAATCATTTATCTAGGATTAAGGAGGAAGCTATGTCATGCATGCTAAAGTATATATCTTAATTGATTTTCTATAGTATTTCTCCATGGCCCTATTATTTTTGTTTCATAATGATAATAATTTTTCTTTATGTATCCTCATGCTTTAGTAGCGATTTATATTTTCTATTTTAGAGACCAGCATTATAAATGAAGAGAAATTGTTTATATTTTGAGAATATTTTGATTAATTTTAACGTTTTACCTTCACATAATATGGTGGAATCTTGAATCCTAGGTTCTCTTTTATTTTTTGTGTTTTATAATTTTAGAATAGAATCACTAATTATTTTGTTATTAGCACTAATTAATTAATGGTTATAAATTATAATTTTGAAATCGTTGTGGACGACCATACTTGCATATTCTCTCATCGACATCCGTGCTCTTGCGGTCTACTATAAAAATATCCCAACATCTGGAAAGACTACTAGGACCTGTAGATAGCATCCAGACTGATAATAAATATATATTTATTTAGGTCTTATGCCAAGACTCTAATATGCTAAGGTGAGCAGTGAGAGTCCAAATGTATCAACAAGTATTGACATGCTTAAGTGAATAAATGATGACTGATGCAGGCAATGAGTAAGTCGAACACTGCCTTTCATGTCATCAACGAGAGTGATGGATGTTCATGAAAAAATGAGAAGGAAAACATTTAAGTATTGAAGTGGTCAAGCATATATAACATGACATATGTGTGAAGCCACATGAAAATAATATATTTATGGCCAGGCGCTATGGTACGCCACTCATGGTCAACCGTATATCAATTGTACATATCTTGTGTCATATATAATAAATTGAATTTTATAGAAATATGGTTCATCATGTCAGTTACATGTTGTAAGTCAAAAATTAATGCACACTTAATGATTCGAATTTTTGGGAGGTTAAATAAGTTAAAGGCGTATGAACTATATCGTACATTTACTTAAAAGGAATTATAAGTGTCCCAAAAGTGGCTGATGACAATTGCAACACTTAGAAGTGTTCTCCACTTTGAGCTTTCATGTTATGACACCATTTTACAACGTTTATATGCGTTACAGACATTATAGGTAAATATAACGCCCAAGTATTACAAACCTTACATATAAGGTTTGTAACGTTTAAATGTGATGCATCTTGCATGCGACTTTTGGACGGTCCATGTTTATGGGCGGCCGTCCAAGTATGTCGTGCATCTTCATCTTTTTAAAAAAATAAATAATAATAAATAAATAAAATAAAACTGGCCAAGGTTGGTCGGCAAAGAAAGTTGAGAGGCCAACCAACTTGGCCAACCAAATTGAGTAGCATGCGACTAATTTTTGGCTGATGCAACAATTGTTGGGAGGTAAGTTTTCTTAAAACACCGTTTGGGTCAGTGCCTTATGACTTAGAATTAGGGTTTCACTATTTTTCTCCATTTTAGTGTTTTGGTGCGACCAAATATTGGAGATAATTCACTTAGGCCTGGCTAGGTAGTGTCTAGCCCATTAGAGCTTCAATTTTGTGTCTCGCACAAAATTGGATAGAATTTGTGATTGACACAAAATTGACTTGAGATGTAGACATAGCCGTGATACCTAATGAAGTATATTCATGTAAAGCTTGGTATGAGATTTCATATAGGCTTATATGAATACTTAGATAAATCAATTATATTCAATTAGGGTTTGAAAATTGATATAAATAACTAGGAATTTGAATATTGATATAAAAAATTCTAGGAATTCGGGCCAGGGAATATAACACTAGAGAAGAATCAAGTTGCTCTATACTGGTGGACAATTCATCTAGGAGCTTCAGATTTATTATATGAAATATAAAGCATCTGGGAGTATTGCAGCAATCACCAATGTTATTCAAATAGTTTCGTACGTATGTGGTTACTGAGTCATACAATAATCGTGATTATAGACATGTGTATATATGTAGAGAAGGAGACATGGATGAGCACCCATCACAACTTAGTTCATTCCTAGGATTCTTTCCAGAATGCAAATATAGTAAGGTTCAATATTTCTGATACATGAGTCATAAACATATACTTTTACAATTTTAGCCTTAAAAAACCCATCATTTACAGCTGGATCAACTAGTTTGTGTTATTTGGAGACGAGAAGTAGTCTAATGTTCGAGTGCAGCGTCTATCAGACCAATATTTTTTATTTCCTTTTGGTGCAGGTCCGTGACCTAAGATAGACACTCATCACAACTGATGAAGCCATGGGAAAGCACACAACCAAGTACGAGAAAGTATAGCCTGACGAAAAAGGGAAAGGTACGTTTGAATCTCATTGATTGTAGGGACATTCCAGAATTTGCGATAAAGAATAAAGGCAAGTGTTAATACTTCTGCGAGGTATATTCTTCACTGAAATTCCTCCACTAAGTACGCAAGCCTCTCAACAAGGTGCATTTGAGACAAGTAGTAGCCGAAGAATGAGATGATCAATTGAAGGATATTTCTTTTAAGGATTGGTCATCAACAACCCTCAAGAAAAGGGGCAAACTATAGACACCACAATCCGCATCAAATGCGTGGCGTATGATTAAAGGTGGGCATTCTATTACACTATAATGAAACATTCGAAATCAACTCCAATGCCAATGCCACTTCAATGCTAAGCTAACTACAGAAACCAGAAAGCCAGATTTCTAATTTCCCTTTATAATAAAAAAAACTATGGTCAGGAGATGGGGCTGGATTTCTTTCGACCATATTTCCACAGACCGAGTTTCATACTCAGTTATTGGGTTTCATCATCATTGTAAAATCAACTATCACTAACATCATTTAACTTTCATTATCCGTGGATGTAGGTATTTCATAGTCGAAGTGTCGAACCACGTTAATCTTTTGTGTGAATTTCGTATTTGATTTGCTGCATTTAATCTCATCTTATATGTCTATTTTCTCTATAATTTAATCAATTGGTTGTGCTACTAGAAAAATGGTATTCACAATAACTAACCAGAAAAGATGCATAAAATTGTTTTAAAAATAATATCAAATATTAGTTAACAAATTAAGCAGATAAAATTGGTTGAAATTGTTTTAAAAATAATATCAAATATTAATTAACAAAATTGGTTGAAATTGTTTTAAAAATAATATCAAATATTAATTAACAAATTAAGCAGATAAAATTGGTTGGTTGAAAAATGACGGCTTCTTCAGCTCTAGATTGTAACTTATATTAGAGCACACAGTTAACTGTGTTGACCATACCTCATAAATAGCTACTTCAGCATTAGTTAGCGATTCGACGAACGATAATAAATTTGGGTTGGAATTAATGCCCGTATTATTTGACTAGGTAAATAAATCTTTGGTCAATTATACGTAATACAGTAAAAATGCGAAATACGTTTGTTCGTGTATCATTCTTTTTCGCTATATGAGTTCAGTAC
Organism: Papaver californicum; assembly: GCA_023531435.1. Classification (NCBI taxonomy): domain Eukaryota; kingdom Viridiplantae; phylum Streptophyta; class Magnoliopsida; order Ranunculales; family Papaveraceae; genus Papaver; species Papaver californicum. Next base: position 1,740,760 of record JAJJMC010002511.1, on the reverse strand, counting down.
TAATAATTCAATAGATATTAAATTAAAATAAAATATTTTTTAGTATTAGTTAAACAATCGCTCGGTTCCGGATTTCGTAGACATTCGGCTAATGAATAACTAGGTTTTCAGCACACTTAGCACGTTTTATATGGTAGTACAGATTAAACCTAACCCTAGGGACACAACTGGATTTATGATTCAGTCATAATTAAACCCAGTATAGATCAGAAAACTCAGATTCGATCAAAAAGAAGTATGAATAAGAAGAAGATGAAGGTCAGCAGCCATGGAGATATTTGGTGGCAACGATCTAATTTTGTGTGACACTCTAAGCAGGCTTCCAGTGAAATCGCTCATGAGATTCAAATTGGTATGTACATATTGGAGATTTCTAATCAAAGAAAATAAATACTTCATCGATTTGCACCTTCTGCGATCTAAAACACGCCGAGAAGGCACGAGACTCCTTATTTCTTCTGTTCTAGGATGGAAAATGGCTTTGTTTTTCTGTGATTTGTTTCAAGGGGGGCCAACAATTCCCTTATAGGTCGTAAAGCTACTGATGATGATTTTGATAAAACATTAATGCTGAATCGGTAAATGGGTTGGTCTGTTTCGTTAAACCTTTTGAAGGTTCTGTTCTCATCTATAATCCTAGCACCAGAGATAAAACATCTTGGTTAGAAACAAGGACTAGGAAATTAATGAGAGATCATGCAGTGGACACTTGTAGGATGAGGTGGGGTTTTGGACTCGGATTTGATCCAGCTACTAAGGAACACAAAGTGGTTTCTGTGTTTGAGACGATAAATACAAAAGAAAAAAATTTATAAAGAGAACCCATACGGTCTTGATATTCAAAATTGTGAGGTTTTAACAATAGGAGTTCGGAATGAATGGAGGCAAATCGATAAGAATATTACTCCGGATAACATAGTTGGTGCATCTGCTTATGTTAATGGTGTTATCTATTGGTTGGATGAAAGTAGATAAAGTTCTAAAAAAGTCATTGTGATCCCTACTTTCATCAATAATCATTGGCGAAATTATCCAGTTAATGGAGGGATACAAACTATTTGTATGTATGTTGATTTAATAGAAATTGATGGGCATATATCTTTTTTAGAAAGAGTGGACGGATGTTCTATTAGTCTATGGATTTACAGTGATGTCAATACCAACATCTTTACTAACTCAAGTAAAAAAAATGTGAAGTCAAAAAAATGGTCATTTTGCAAGTAGATGTAGTTACATATACACCAACTCAAGAAACAGTGTTCCAAAACCTAAACATCAAGTTAACTGCACTCTTCACGTCCACACATCTTTACTATCAGAACATTATACTTTTCCAGCAGCTTCATGTTGGTTGCCTGATTCTGCAACTACAAGTCATATGACCTATGATGCCTTTCTTCTCATCAATCTATCTCTCTACACTGGTGACGTGTTTTAGAAATAATGGTAAAAGATTTGATACTCAGACTTGTGAATATTTGATTTTTAAACCTAATTTTTAATACTAAAAACAAAGAAGATTAGAGTAAAATTGATTTAAGGTTATGGAAAGAAATGAGACTAAGGATTCCACCATTAGCCAATTTCTCAAGTGATTAGCATTAACAATTATTTTGAAACTCATATATTCAATTGATTCTAAATATTGCCAAAGTTAGATTTTCAAAATAATAGTTGTAAATCAAAAGTATGAGACATCAATAGCTCTAAACTAAGCATGACTCATCAAAAGAAAACACAACTAATTGATAAAAATCATTATTTCAAATTTAATTCAAAACAAATAATCATAAAAGAATTGCACACAATTAATAAGATAAAAATATACCATTTTATTATTGGAAAAATGGCTTCCTCCATCGCCCCAACAAAAGGGTCTAGCTCCTCATGTCAAACACTCTCTCAAAATACATGTTCATAGCTCAAAGTGCTTAAAAGAAGAGAAAAACAGAAGTAACACAGAAAACAACTATGAATATAAGTGTTGCCGAGACTGTTTTCTGTGTTGCTGAAAAGAGAAAGTAAAACAGAGAATAAAAGACTACTTCTGGGCACAGTAAAAGACGAAAGAAAAGGTGACAAAATCAGTGATTGTCTTTAGGTGTGGTATGTACTCCTTCTTCTTCTTCACTAGCGAACTATTTTTTTCTCTGAATTTTTCTCCCGACTCCCATATGATTTTTTCTTGATTCTCTTCGCTATTTATAGGATTAATAAACCATAAAAGACTTCCTTAAACAATAAGGACCCAAAATATCTTCCCAAAACAGATTCAATCTCGTGTTAAACCAAAATCAGGGATATCTCCTTTTTCCGGTACAACTCGTGTTTTCTAACTTGTTTTCACGGCAAGCAATACTCAGAAGTGACGTGTTTTGATATATTATGACTGCTTAATCACTTTGAGATATAAAACAACTTCCTAACTCCCTTAAAACTCGGTTTCAAACAACTCAGATTCATTTTCTCACGTAAATAATTCATTCCCGCCAACTTCGAATCCAAAATCAAAATGAAGGATGCCCCTAATCCATCTGGTGGGTGCCTTTATTAAATTTTCTGGGTGCCTTTAGTAATTTTTCTGGGTGCCTTTATCAACTTTTTGAACCAATTTTTTCACAAATATTTATTTCCCAAAAATACCTACAAAGACATAAAAACCCATAATAAATACAAAATCAAGCACTAGTAATATAGAGAATTGAGTACAATTTAGACACAAAAATATGTCTATGAACTAGTACGGAAAAGGTTATGGTAGGAAATGGTCATCATATCCCTATTTCTCTAATTGGTGATTCCATTCTTCACATTTCTACATGCTCCTTTACTTTGTCCAATATGCTTTTTGTTCCTCAGTTAACCCAAAATCTTATAAGTTAGTGTTTTTACCAAAGAAAATAATTGCACTATAGGTTTTTCTCCTTGGGGTTTTGAAATTTCAGATCTAAAAACAAAGCATACTCTAGATGAGGGAGTTATTGATCATAATTTATATCCCATTAACTCATCCTCATCAGACCCACAAGCCCATGTTTCTTTCACTGTTTCTCCTTCTATCTGGCATAAAAGGTTGGGAAACCCTGCTCACAAAATTGTCAATGGCTTAAAACATTCCAAATACATTTCTCTTCTACCTGGTAGTTTTGACTCCTTGTGTCACTCTTGTCAACTTGGAAAGAGTAAGATACTTCCATTTTCCCATTCTCAAAGAACTACAACCTCTCCTTTAGCCTTGTTACATTATGACATTTGGGGTCCTTCTCCACAACTGTCCCACTTAGGCTATAGATATTACATTCTTTTTATTGATGACTTTAATCGATTCCATTGGATTTATCCAATGAAGGATAAAATTAAAAATTTAACTTGCTTCAAGCATTTCAAGGTTATGAATGAGAATTTGTTTTCTACAAATATTAAAACTTTTCAATGTGATAGTGCTTATGAGCTAATGAAGGGTCCATTCAAAGAGTTTCTAGATTCCACTGGTATTGTCATTTCTTGTTCTTGTCCTCATACAAGGAGCAAAATGGCATTGCAGAAAGAAAACATAGACATATCAGGGAAGTTGGTACACTTTAGCCTTTCAATCTTGCATGCCTAAGAAATTTTGGTTTGATATCTTTCTCATAGCTAGTTACCTTATCAACAAAACTCCCACAAAACTACTTAAGTTTTCTTCCCCATTTGAAGTTCTTTTTCAATAAAAACCTGACTATTCTCTCTTGAAAGTATTTGATTGTACTTGTTATCCTTACTTGGGTCCATACAAGAAAGATAAACTTAACCCTCAATCCTCAAAATGTACTTTCATTGGCTACAGTCCATTACATAATGGTTACAGATGTTTTGACAACTCCCGTGGGAAAATTTATATTTCTAGACATATGATTTTTGATGAGACAACTTTTTATTTTTGCACAAATACCTCTTCAAAGTCAACAGGCTCATCTATCACTTTATCTCTACCAGACTCATTTTCACATGTTACTTCTTCTGACATACCCACATATATTACTTGTTCTTACCTATCAACATCTTCTATCACACCACCTTCACATGTTGAAGCATTACCATCATATTCAATGGTTACCAGGCTTAAGACGGGTACAGTAAAACCCAAGTAATTGCCAGATTATGTTACCAACTTCACTATTCCTCATCTTTTTCACATTGCTTTAACTACCATCATTACACTTCCAAAGGAACCCAAAACCTACAAATCATCTATTAAAGATTCAAGATGGGTTACTGCTATGTGAACTGAATATAAGGCCTTAATGAGTAATTGTATTTGATTTTGGTTCCTCCAACACCTGAAATGAACATTTTAGGCAACAAGTGGGTATACAAATTAAACCTTACTTCTGATGGTCAAATTGGCAGATTTAAAGCTCGTTTGGTTGCTCAAAGATTCAATCAACAAGATGCTTTGGACTATACTACTACTATTAGTCCCGTTGTGAAGACAACAACAATTAAAATAGTTCTTACTATTGCTTTGACTAAGAAATGGTGCATTAAATAACTAGATGTCTCAGATGCTTTTTTTGCATGGAATCTAGCTGAACAAGTATACATGCAGCAACCAAAGGGTTTTGAGGATTCTTCTAAGCCAAATCATGTCTGCCTTCTTCATAAAGCTCTTTATGGACTCAAGCAAGCCCCTAGAGCCTGGTTTGAGAAGTTCAGTGGGTTTCTTATTGAATATGGGTTTCTAATGGTAGTAGATGATCCTTCTATGTTCATTTATCATTTTGGAAATATCACTGTTGTTCTTCTTCTATATGTAGATGATATCATCCTTACTGGCAGCTCAGAATCCTTTCTCACTTCTCTTCTCCACAAAATGGGTACTCAATTTGCTATGAAGGACTTGGGACAACTTCATTACTTTATGGGGATTGAATTTGTTCTGCATCTAAGGACTCCTTGACTCTCATTCATAAAAAATATACTTTTGATTTGTTCAAGAAGTACAATATGACTGATTGCAAACCTTGTTCTACACCCACTGCAACTGATAAAAGAGCTTTTATTAATGATGGTGATCTTCTCACTAACCCTTTAGAATTCAGAAGTCTAGTTGGTGGATTACAATATTTCACACTAACTAAATCTGACATTACTTTTGTTGTCAATTAAATTTCTCAATTGACCCTTTAGAATTCAGAAGTCTTGTTGGTGGATTACAATATCTCACACTAACTAAACCTGACATTACTTTTGTTGTCAATTACATTTCTCAATTTATGCATTCTCTAACACTGTTCACTTTTTGTTGAAAAAAAGGTTCTTAGATATCTCAAAGACACAACTGGTTCAGGTATTATATTTTAGTTAGGAGATATCACTTCAATTTTAAGCTACTCTGACTCAGATTGGGCTGCTTGCCCTGACACAAGGCGTTCTACATCTGGTTATTGTGTATTCTTGGGTGGTTCTCTGTTTCATGGTCATCAAAGAAACAATCTATTGTTTCCAAAAGATCTACAGAGGCATAGTACAAGGCTCTGAGTGTTTTAGCTGCTGAGATTATGTGGTTACATGGTTTACTTGAAGAACTCCATCTTATACCATCCATACCAATACCAATTTTCCATGACAACATAAGTGCTCAATTTCTTGCTTCCAATCCTGTTTTTCATCCAAGACCAAGCATATAGATGTTGATCACCACTTTATAAGGGAACTAGTTAAGGTCAATATTGTTGAAGTTTTCCACACTCCATCTGAGCACCAACTAGCTGATGTTTTAACAAAAGGTCTTCCTGCCTCAGTTTTCAAAGGTCTTCTTACCAATCTAATGATTTGTTCTCACTCTTCTTAAGATTCAGAGGGTATGTTAAACCATGTTTCTATCCATGTAACTGGGTTTTATTTTTACAGTTTATGTTTTTACTTTTATCTTTTGTGTTAAAGAAGTGTAAGACTTCTTTCTTATCTTTTAGTTCAAGTTATTTATCTTTTTGTACAGGTTGCTCTCTCTATAAATAGAGCAACCCTCTTCTATCCTTTTACATCAATAATATACATTTACTACTTTTGTTTAAACTCTGTCGGTATCTTTTGAAGTGATTATCGGGACAGATCTCATGATCTTCATGATCTTCAAAAACTTCAATCAACAAGAAACTCTTTATTATTACTACCAGAAAAGGAAGAATATTGAAAAACAAGTTGATATCATAGGGATTTGACGGGCTCATGATGTCATCGGTTTGAAATTTTTAACTTTCGTGGATAGTATGATGTCGTTCAGAGTAAACTAGATCCGTACTTGTGCAACACCCCTGGATTTGATCAAAGTTAAAGACTGAAACGACATGTTTGTATCTTTAGTGAATGGCTTTGCAAGCTGATCATATATATATGAATATTGCATATACCTGAATTCCATATTAAAAAAAAATACTGATAATCAATACTATTTGTTCTAATGTACGCAAAATGACATAAATACATAATAGAACTTTTTTTTTGAAGGAAATAGGGGCTTTAAAAAGCCCCTGAAACTGAGATTAAGTTATCTCATTAGAATTGAGGTTTGAAGGGATACAAGAAGGTAAAGAATTCACATTCCCCCAACCTTCAGAGTTCATGCATAGCATATTGATAAAGTAAATGAGCAATGTAGTTTACATTTTTTTGGGACAAAAATAAACTCTATTGACTCAAAGTTAAACTCTTCCTCCTTGATTTGCATCACCAGGGATTTGATACTCCAATGGATGTCTGTTTCATCTCCTAGGATAGCTTTAGTAACATTTAAAGCATCACCCTCTATTATTACCTTGCAGAAATTATGACGCTTAGACTACATGATACCCAATTTAACAACTAAAGTTTCTTCCATTAAAGAAGAAATAACATCAAAAATTGAAGTCACATAACCCATATAGTTTCCCACATAATCACGAGCTATTGCACCAACAACACCATTGTTGGGGATGAACGCAGCATCAACATTCAAATTTTGATGAAACTGATCAGTGGAGAAATCTAAGCCTGGGCTCCAAGATTTTTAGGAAAGCATATTATAACCACTAGAATCATCACCACCATACAATTCAAAATCCATGTTCTCTTGTTTTAGAATTTTACCAACAAAGAAAAAACTATTTGAAAATATGATATTATTCTTAACTTTCCACAGATTCCATAAGATACATAAGCCAAAAATAATTTACCCTCTTGACAATTGTTCATCCACTAAAGTATGACTGTTCTTCATTCTTCCACTTCTAAATCATTAGAGAAATAATTTGACGCATTGTTTAAAACAGTTTTTTTCCAAGGACAATTGAAGAACAAGTGCATAATTGTTTTCTCTTTATGATTACACAGAGTACATGTAATAATTATACCATTATTAAATCTCCCAATATTTTTTTTAACATCTAAACCGTTATTGAGAAGTTTCCAAACAAATATCATGATTTTCCGAGTAATATTAGAGTGAGACCAAAATTTCTTCCAGGGAAAGAAATTATCAGTCGATATATTAGGAATCAAATCTGTTATAGTCATGTAACAGGATTTCGAGGAGAACTTACCAGAAGAAGAAGGAATCCAAGTCAGTGTATCTTTGTGGTCCTTATTACTAACATATATCTCCTTTATTTTCACAGTTATACTTGCCGGAAATATTTCTTTAATAACAACAATGTTCCAGCTATTCGAGGCATTAAAAGATCTGAAACTTTGTTAATATTACCCAAACCCATCTCTGAAGAAGACAATATATGTTGAAGTATGTGAGGTATCCAACGGGCCTCCCATATTCTTACTATTGAATTTTTTGAGATTTTCCAAAAAACTCTATTCTCAAGAAGATGACGAATACCTATTACGTTGTTCCAGGTTGAAGAACAATTAAATATTTTCTCAATTGTCCAAAAAAACCTTCCTTTAAGATATTTTGTTGAGAGAATTTTAACCCACATTGCATCTTCATTTTCAAGAAATCTCCAAGCCAACTAACAGATTAAGGCTTTATTTATCAATTTAATATTTCTTATGCCTAATCCACCATCTTGTTTGCTCAACATTAGCTTGTTAAAATTGATGAATGTGTTTTCCTTTTGTCAACTGGATGACCCCACCAGAAACTCCTAAGAGTTTTATCAATCTGATTAGTTACTTCTTTGGGTAGCAGACAAATACCCACAAAGTAAATTAAAACGACAACTAGTACGTTTTAGCAAGGAAACTTCTTCCTGCCGAATTCATAAAGTATTGCCTCCAACTTGCTAGCTTAGAGTTGGATTTCTCATTCAGAAAGTTGAAGCTTGAATCTCTATAATCATATTTCAAAGGTTGAATTCTCAAATATTTGTCATCCTCTTGCATTTCTTTAACCCCCATATCCTGAAGATAATTTGTTTTCTCAAATGAGTCATGCCTTTGCTGAAAAATATTGAGGAGTTATTGTAGTTTATCATTTGACAAACAAATCTGAATACTGTTGAAGGATCTGCTTAAGATGGTTGATGTTGATTCTTGAAGACTCTCTAAAGAAGAATAAATCATCTGCAAACATTAAATGGCTTATAGAAGGCGCCCATAAGTTTGCAGAATGTCAATGATGGGCGCCTTCTATAGTTCTTTGGATTTTCCTGTGATTCCCATAAGTTGAAGCATATCTCTCAAATAGTTCCAATTGACTCGATCATACACATTTACCATGTCGACTTTCAAATCAAAATACCCATTAGAAGCAAGTGAATTAATGTTCATAGAATGTAATAATTCCTTTGCATTGATTATGTTGTCCAGGATTTGGCGACCAGGAACAAAAGCATTTTGTGACCAACATATGAAGTTATCTAAAAAAGGTTTTATCCTAATTGAAATAACCTTTGCAACAATATTATAAAGAACATTCAAAGGGCCATATGACCAAAATCAGTTGGTTTGGATGGATTTTTGACTTTAGGAATCAAAGTAATATGTTTATGCTTTAAGAGATCGGGGAAATGTACATGCTTATTAACTTCTCAACATCATTACAAATGATCGACCAATAATTTTTGTAGAAAATAGGAGAATACCCATCTGAACCAGGTGAAGTATATAAGCTCGTTTTAAGTAAGACATTCCATATCTCCTCCATTGAAGGAAATCTACAAATGCTTTTATTCTCTTCACTTGAGATTGCAGTTGAGTGTGAAGAAAGGATTTTCTGGCTGGTGTAGTTGTGTTGTTGTTGAAAAATATTTTGGAAGTGGATCACAATTTCTCTTGAAATTTCCTCATGATTTAAATCCAAGTAGAATCTTCTTTTTTGGAGATAATTAATGAAGTTTTTCTTTCTTCCTTGCTGCAATGACAATTGAAAATACGTTTTATTTATATCCCCAGATTTTTCCCAACTCTGTTTCATACGTTGGTCCCAGTAGGTTGCCTCCATGACCAGTTACTCATTAAGTTGAGTAGTAATTATCTTCCTTCTCTTGTTGGATAGAATAGGAAGAGGGTCTCTAAGACTGAATCCTTAAAAGCCTAGATTTTAGTTTAGATATATTATATCTGACACATCCAATCCTATTACGACTCCAAGAAAGAAGGAAGGTTCCAAGTTTACGGAGTTTTATTTGTACATTATCCTATGGGTCTTGAGACAAACATTCATTGACTTTATCCTTGAATTCTGGATGAGAGATCCAAAAGGCCTCTAATCTGTTATTTGGTGGGGCTCTAGCAATAGATTTAATAGTATTCAGTAAGATTGGTGTATGGTCACTAGCAATTCCAGAAGGATGAAGAACCCTAGCATTGTGATTGTTTATGCACCAGTTCGGAGACGCCATGACCCTGTCTAGCCTTTGTCGAAGTAAACCCTCCAGATTTCTTCCATTACTCTATGTATATGCTGGTCAATTGGATCCCAAATCAAGTAAATGTTTTTGTTGAATAAAAGAGTTGAAATACATAATAAAACTGTCATGAGAACCTGTAATACGTATCATACCGTAGTATTATCTGTTCTATTATATAAAGGGAACTCCCCTTAAGTGTCATACCGTAGTATTATCTATTCTATTCTATAAAGGAAACTTCCGTTGGTGAAGTTGTAATTTTTATACCCATTTTACCTTTAGTTGTATTTTTCTTTTGAACCTTACTTAAATAATTGGGGGTATTAATATAATTAGACATTAAATAAAGTAACTTATCCTAAACAAATTTCTCATTTCTACGATCAATAATTCCATATTTTCTTAATATTCTTGATCAAATTGATCGAATCGGTGAAATTATAAATTGGCATAAAAGTAATTTCCAAAATATCAAAATCGAAACTTAAATCTGATGGGTGAAACCGTGGAAAAAATAATTTTGTTCTCCATAATTAAAACCATTCTCATCAAAAGGAAAATTAAAATGAAAGTTTATATAAGCTAATTGATCACAACAACCCAATCGATTAAGCACCTTTAATCCATAGAACAGTAAAAAAAAAAAGCAAATTACATAACTTATTTTGATTAGTTAACGTATTATATAAATAAAAAAGTACATAAATATGGTGGTGATTTTTATAGAGGAGAAGTAGAAATAATGGTATGGTGGTGGAATCCGGAGGGATGGTGGTTCTGTCTAGGTTTTAGCAGAGAAAAAGTGGAGAAAAAAGGGGGAAGAGAGGCGAAGAATAAACAAGTCTCGCAAGGGGATTCAAGCCTTGAAGGTCAAAGGCGGACTAAACTAGGTCTGCGACAAACTAACGGGTGAGATTAAACAATTTTTTTTTGATAAAATCTAAACAATTAGTAAAACGTTATAGTGGTACATATCTAGGGCTGCACAGGAACCGACCGGAACCGAAGAACCAGACCGGAACCAACGGAACCGTACCCCAAAATAACCGAACCGAGGGTACAGGGTACAGGTACAAAAAATGGGAACCGAGTACAACCGGGTACAAAGTACAGGTACTACCCCAGAACCGACCTGTACCGGACCGAAGGAACCGAGGTATACTAGCCGTTGATCATTTTAGGTTGTTTTAATCTCAGCCGTTAAGTTTTTAGGTTAGGTTAGGTAACTTAGGTTACTTCAATTTCATTTCGTCCGTGAAAGAATCAATTTTGTCTGGTGTCCGGTGATTTCGTCTGGTGATTGAAATCGATTCCTTCTCAATTTCATTTCGTCTGCTGAACAGAGCAAAACCCAAGTCTTCTAAGCTTATTTTCTCGATCAAGGAAGGTAGAAGAACTGTTTTCGATCAATTTTAATTGCACCATTCATCTCTTTTTCTTTCCTTCTTCTCTCTCAGAGACTGAGACCTCAATTTCATCGAGGTAATCTTCTATCAATGTCTCTAGACTCTGTACTACTACTAATTATTATTATCATTATTAGTCGTGTTGTTCTGTGTTGTATTTTTAGCTGCATTTTTCCTTTTCTAGGGTTTCGTTTAATTTTTATGCTTGAATTTAAGTGTTTTAAGTAGTACCGTAACTACTGATTAATAGATCTATGAGTGTTTTAAGTAGTACTGTATTCTATCTCATATCGTCGTTTTATGACATGTTTGAAAGGCACATTCTTACAAAGTTGTTGAACAACTAAAGCCTGACCCTGCAACTACATTTGCCTAGTTAAAGAATCTTGGTTACTTACAATCATGTTCCAGGCTACCTTAGTTGTTCTAGTAATACTCGCAGCCTAAGCAAGATGAGATAGTCTAATGGGATATCTCTAGTGACTACATGGTGTCAAAGGAAACCCTTGCTCAAATTTAAAGAATCTTGGTTACTCACAATCCTGTCCCAGGCTACCTTAGTTGTTCTAGTAATACTCGCTTCCTAAGCAAAATGAGCTAGTCTTATGGGATATCTCTAGTGATTACATGGTGTTAAGGAAATCCTTGCTCAAATTATTATGCATGGAAGGAAGAAGCTATGTCGTTATGGGAGGCAGCTAGTGCATCAAATATCTGAAGCTACAATATACCATAGTAAGGCAGTAATAAGTGTTTTGAATGAATCCTATGTAAATATATGCCTGCAAGATTGAGTTTTGTTGTTAGATGCCAAACAGCTCTTATCAAATTTCAAACATGTGATTTCATTTATAGGTTTAGATCGGCCAAATTATTGTTGATGCTTTCACCAAAAAATCTAAAGCATTAGCAACTACAAAATCTTAGTAAATGGTAGGCTGTAATCTCGATTAAGAACTACATATAGAAAACTAAGATGATTCTGATAGGTGGCAGTATTAAGGTTCTTAAACAGAATCATATGTTTAAATACCCAATTTGAAGGAAAAACAGCCTAGAGTGTCAACATTTCAACATAAGGCACGAAAACTCAAAAATCAGATATTTATATTGCATTTATGGTAATCAGAATCTCCCAACCCAAACACCACACATTTGACTCCTTGCAGCCATTGGTTACCAAGTTTTTCCTGTAAAAAAAACCTCCAAAACACCCTGCATGGTTGTAGAGACAATAAAGACCACAATTATGTTCCTATCCTTGCTACTTAGCTTTCTTTGCCTCAATTAATTTATGTTCATGTAGTCCAGCCATACATCAAAAGCATCTTTGCTGCCTCAACCTCATCTACATTCTTGTCTAAACAAAACCCAGCCAGCAAATGCAAGGATTAATTACAGACTGCAGGTTTAGGAAATCCGACAGACATGATTCACTTGAACTGCCAACAACAAACTACCACTAAAGCTAGATGCACCTCAGAGATGTTTTAGCAGATTCATAATTTTGTTTGATGCACCAAGGTTTGGCGGCAGAACAATAGTAGAAGGTACAAGATACTCTCATATATGGCAAAAGATATATTAGCCATTCCTTTGACTTCAGTTGCCTCTGAATCAGCATTTAGCACCGGAAAGTGAGTGCTTAGTCCATGGAGAAGCTCCTTATCTACTAGGATGGTTGAGGCATTGCTCTGTACACAAAGTTGGTTACTAAAACCTATTGCTCTTGATCTTTTATATGATTATATATCAGATGATAACTCTAACGTCGAGGAAGGTAATGTGATTATTTTTTTCTTTATTAGTCATCAATTCAATCTTTAACATAATATTCATTTCTTAATGGATGTTGCAGAGTTATTGGGTCATATGCCAACGCCAGAATCTTTTGATCCTTGAAGTTCATTAGATTCATTTCGTTGAAATCTCTATGCAACAGTCTCTGCTTTTTGATTCGTTTCTCTTGCAAGCTTTTTCTTCTTTTCACATGTGTTATACCAGTACTGTTGAAGCCTATGTTTACGAATCAACTAAGTGATTTTTATCACATGTATTATGATGTCATGCTTGTGCCTCTAAATCTCCACACTCAAATTTCTTTCTACTTGTTTCTTGCTTGGGTACACCGCCGATTAGTCGAGACTGGCAGGATGATGGGCATCCATGTAACCTCCTTGAATATTTGTTGATGGACTACCTGAAGACCTTATGAATAGCATTGAACAAGTGCTTAAACAATTAAACTCCTTAAACACCTGATGCAAAAGTAGAGTATTCACTGAATAGAAATATTTACTTCACAAAACACGTTAGTGACTCAGTATTCAGTACTAGTTTCTTCACAAAACACCTTGAAATGTTTACTTCACAAAACACGTCATTTTAGATGCAACCAAAATAATTGCCAACCAAAATACAAAACCAAACAGTCTATAAGTAAGAAGAAAAAAGGTACAGGTACAAAACCGACCGGAACCAACCTGAACCGAGGATACGAGTACAAGAACCGAACAGAGGTAGAGAGTACAAGGTACATGTACACGAGTAGAGAACCGACCATAAAAAAATACCGGTACAAAGTTCGACCAAGAACCGAACCGAACCGAACCGACCTTATGCACCCCTATACATATCTAATTGAATTTTGTATGGATCCACCATTAAAAATACATGCAGTGAGTTATAACCACAACTCACACGTTGATAAAATATCAGCCATTGATCCATGCACGTTCGTATGCACGTGTCATACAGAAAGAGAGTGTTCATCAATACTTGTTTGACCACAGCCCCACACCGTCTTGTTTATATACAGAGATCTAGATGAATAGCCTGGATGAGCTCTGCCCAAATCTTTTTTATTTTATTGAAGCTCTGCCCAATATCACAGCATCACTTCGCACAAGTATCAACTGATATCTTTCTTACACTGTATTTCGGCTGAAGTCCATGGCTGGAATTCCCACTACTCTCTCTCTCATCTTTCTCTCAATCTTCATCTTCTCTATAAACAATATCCTCCCAGCAGTCGGTAGCTCAGATGTCACCTTCGAGAGACCTCTAGATCCCACAAAAATGGGATTTAAAAAAGAAAAACTAAGTCATTTTCGCATATATTGGCACGACGTTGCCTCAGGTCCTAATCCCACTGCCGTTCGAATAGCTCAAGCACCATCGACTAACAAATCCGCAACATTATTTGGTGCCATGGTTATGATCGATGATCCATTAACTGAGGGCCTCAAATTGAGCTCAAAACTGGTCGGTCGAGCACAAGGATTTTATGCATCTGCAGCACAAACCGATGTAGCATATATAGTCGTGATGAATTTCGCTTTTAGTACCGGAAAATATAATGGAAGTTCGATAAGTATATTTGGACGTAACCCCGTGTTGTCGGACGTGAGAGAGATGCCGATTGTTGGTGGCAGCGGAGTTTTCCGATTTGCTAGAGGATATGTTCAGTTTCATACTGTAAACTATAATATTAAAACTGGTGATGCTACTAACGAGTATAACATCTATGTATCTCATTACTGAATATAAATGTTGAATCGTATTTTTTTTTTTGCGAGTAAACTGTTGGAACTAAATCATGTTATCATTTATTGTTTGTCTATGCACACAAGGGTTCAGATAATCCATTTTTCGTTCACAGCCATTTCAATTTTCATGCTCTATCTTTATATTGTAGTCGTCGGAAAATCAAACCACCTTCTGTGAAAATGTTTAAAAATATGAGCTTGGAAGAAGAAAAACTTAGTCATTTTCGTTTACTCTTCCATATCCAGACTCAGTAGTTTGTAATTCGGCAAGGTTGCAGCCGCTTGAACTATCAGCTTATGTTCCCTTTTGAGAATTAAGATCGTTTTAATTGTTCGACAGGAATGCATATGATTTTGATTTCAATAGGTTGATTTACTTGTGTAGTCTTATTGAAAATAGGTTATATATCATGATTTCTCCCCATCAGGATACAATTTGACGAGTTTAACAAGCTATATAGTGACACAGTACAGTCTCGAAACTGTCGGACATACCGGGCAGGATAAACATAGCAGACGTATCTACTAACATTTTAATTACAGTAAAACTTTAATATGTTCGATATATTGATAATGCCACTAAAATTATGTAAGCTTTTAAGTTGACATGCAATTTCAATAATAACTGCACTAAAGGGATTTCACTTTCACAGCTTCGGCCTTATTTATGCAAGAGGTTTTACTTTTGTAGCTGCTCATGTATTTGCAAATTGATCAATCAACTTACATTACTGTCTCCAAGACCCTGTTTTAGCAGCCTGTGTTCCCTGCACAAGGCATGATAACAGGAATTTGCCCATCAAAATTCGAATGTATAAATTATTATTTCTTTTAAAACTAAAGTGTAAATTATTACCATGAGGCGGTGAAGATCACGCTATGACATATAATACTAGCCGTAATGGTCACGCCTTACTCTGTGAAAAGAAAAAGAAAAAGAAAAAGAAAACTTAAAGCACGCGAGAGTGGAGACACGATAATGTGTTTTCCAGAGTAGGCAGGAGGAACCGACTTTTTATATTGAGTTTCTTTTCAACAGGTGAACAGCCCTACTAACTAGGAATTCTTCATGATAATTTAAGAACATGGAGTAGATGAGCTACCAGAGAAAGTGTCCCAGCAGGAAAGAAATCGCAAAAAGAATACAAAATTACTCATCACCTACTACTCCATTGACCTAAACTCCCTTTTTCTTTGCTAAATGGAGAAATCATTATCACTAGCCATTAGGGTTAACCCCAGGCCTTGAAATCAATCACCCGTATGTATTACGATATCTTTTTCTTTTTTTAATTAAAGAAAAAATGTGTTTTTTGTCAGTAGTTATTCTAGTCAATGTTGTCGTTACCTGTCAGTACCTTCCTAACTTGCATAGAAAAAAGAAAAGTTAGGTTTCTTATTTTAGCGGAATTACATTTCAGAAGCTCTCATAATATCTATCTTCACCTTTTTTTACTCTCAATCGAATGCCCCAAGTCTTATAAATACACATCAAAGCCCTAAGAAATCTTTATATCAGCACTTTCATTTCACCGGATTACTAAATCTCTAGCCTCTCATTTTGTCCCCTAATTGAATCTCAAGGCAATGGCTGATTGTAGTTTCAAATGTTCTCTCTCACTTATAACCATCTTTATCTTTGTAGTCTTTTACATCAGCAATATTGTTGCAGTTGATGGAAAATCACAAACTTTTGGTAGAGTTCTGAATCCAATAAGATTAGGACTTAAACAGGAGAAACTCAGTCATTTTCGTGTCTATTGGCACGATATTGTAGGTGGCAAAAATCCTACAGCAATTCAAGTTGCAAGGGCACCTTCAACAAACAAATCAAAAACAGGGTTTGGAGCTGTCGTAATGATTGATGATCCCTTAACAGAAGGACCAGAATTGAGTTCAAAACTTATGGGACGAGCTCAGGGATTGTATGCAATGGCTGGAGTTAATGAAGTGGCAGCGCTTATGAATATGAATTTTGCTTTCATGGTTGGAAAGTACAATGGAAGTACCATAAGTATTATGGGAAGGAATCAAGTACTGACTGAAGTTAGAGAAATGTCCATTGTTGGTGGTAGTGGACTATTCCGATTTGCTCGTGGTTATGTTCAAGCTCATACTAAGAAATTGGATTTTAAAA
This sequence comes from Papaver californicum, assembly GCA_023531435.1. Classification (NCBI taxonomy): domain Eukaryota; kingdom Viridiplantae; phylum Streptophyta; class Magnoliopsida; order Ranunculales; family Papaveraceae; genus Papaver; species Papaver californicum. The sequence continues at coordinate 1,723,845 of JAJJMC010002511.1, read as the reverse complement.
CTGGTGATGCTACTGTTGAATACAATATTTATGTGTATCATTACTGATGCATTTATTGGCATTCCCATTTTACAATTATCATACGAGTTTGTTTTTGAATAATTATTGCATGTATGAGTTTCTTTCTATCTATATGAAGAAGGTTTTTCTAGAGCATGTTCTACTGAGAATTAGTTAGGCCTAATTTAGGCCTAAAATTGCCTATGAAGGTTTCTAAAACCTAAACCACCATCATTAGAACAAACACAAACCCAGGATTTAGTATAGGCTCCTTTAGAAGCATCGTTTTTGTCTACTAAATATCACGCTGGATCTTATCTATTTGAAAATAGGGATAAGAGCTAAGGACTGATTTAATGAGAATGGTTCTTCCGGTCTGAGAAAGCAGCTTAGCCTTCCAACCCTATAGAACAGCATAGCATTTATTGAGCAATGACTCAAAATTAATAGTTCTTTTCCTCTTGAAAATAAAGGAGTTCCAAGATACTATTCATTTTTAAAGATTTGTCTAACTTTAAGGATTTTACTTAAAATTTTACAATACCGAGTTTAGCATGTTACTGAGACAAGTAGTGATGTTCAATATATCATAGTATCTGAGAGTCTGATTGATATTGACATTGGTAGTTGTAGCATATATATCATTGTGTCAGCTGAGCCAGCAATGATACCCGTATGATCTTGAATTTGTGTGAGTGTCAACCTTATGTAAACACCAATCTCGTGTGAACGCTAGTGTGACGGACCGGAAAATTCCTCCCTCAGCGCTATGCACTGCGAAGCCCAGGCTCCCCGACGCGCCACTCTGATGACAGTAACCGGGACTAAAAGCTTCACTTATCGTTGGACAAATGTAGGTCGATTTGCCTCTCCAAGCATGCTTTGTAAGCATAATATTTGAAACATAGTTTTCATACCGTCTCAACTTACCCTTGTTCTGCAAAGGGTGCAAGGCTATAAAAGCCAGTGATGATGCCATTAACATGCATCACCTACCTACGAGCATTGTCTAGGCCTAAGTCATGCATGGACTAGTACCTAAGCCAATTTAGGCCCTTTTTTTATTATTTTTGTTTCCTTACCTTTGTTCAGACCATACGCTGGGTGCATGCAATGACCTTACTCTTGTCAAGGGTACATCAACCAGGCACATACCATTTATATCGTATAACTTGATAGGAAGTATGAACGCCCATCATATGGAAGCAACTACCTCATCAAGTGTGGCAACAATCATCTCTTGTTTCGCACTGCCAGACCATATGATACAAGTTACCAAAATATCGCAATCATCTCCAAATTAGATGATATGAACAACAAGATGTTGCACCTCAATGCATTGATTGTGTCTGCCTACGTACCCAACCCGTAGCTTGAATGGATCAAGCATAACAATAGTTCATCTGAAAGGGACAAGCAACTTAAGCCTATTATGGCAAAGTCGAAATCGAAAGGGCCAATCGTTTCGAAAGGATATGCTTAAACATATACAATTCAAGTCCAACTATTTCTAACATGATGTAGCAAGGCCAAAGGCCTAACAAAGCCTAGTCTGTATAGACCAAAGTATGCACTGGCTTGTGCATAATTATCGCTACTTAGCATGCATATAGCATTCTCGAGTACGCAACATGGATGAATGATGCTTTCGCATAATTCATGCTACATCGACTAAGCTACAAGCAACATTGATGCTTATGCATGAAGTATGCACCAATGTATAGGCCACATCGTATATATGTGCATTACCGCTCATGCACCTTCAACCAACGCTCCCTCCTTATATATGTCTTAGTCGCATTTCCATACTTTTAGATAAGAGGGGGAAGGAACATTCATCTACTGCACTTTAGGCAAAAGGCCAACGGGTTAGCTGATAGGCACATTTTTGTGTCTATATTGCGCCCGAATATCTGCTTCGATAGTACTCAATTTTGCACTTAATATGTCTTTTATGTCTTTGTAGGTATTTTTGAGAAATAAACATTTGCGGAAAAATCGGCTCGAAAAGTGTTAAAGGCACCCGGGAAAATGGATTAAGGCACCCACACTTTGGATTGGGGGCACCCCCTTTCCATTCAAATTCAACTTGGCGGGAAACAAAATCCATCCCGTGAGAACCAACTGTTAACTCAATTCACGTAAATTTTGGGTTGTTTTGAGTTTCAAATTGCTTCAAAGACTACAAGAGTCCAACACCAACTCAAACACATCAAATTAGAGTGATTTACGCCGGAGAATATTGCACAATTGTGAATTTGGACGGAAAATTGGATTCCGGCTTGGAATCGGATTTACAAAGATTTGGATGAGTTTTAAAGAATTCTATTAGGTTTGGAAGACTCCCTAGGGTTCCTACACCCTATATATACCAAGATAAGCCAAGATAAATTAACACACACAAGCTCGGAGAAGCTCTAAAAAAACTCGCCGGAAAAACAGCGTTCCAGCGGCCATTGTTCCTGCTGCTGTCTCAATGGAGAAGAAGACTCAGCAACGCTAAGTAAGCGTTGCTGTTCTGTTGCCTTCCCCTTTCTCTTCCTGTTGCTTATTCCTTTCTGTTACACGCCTGAACCCTGTTCTGTAACATTTATAAACGTCTATGTTCGGCTGTGTTACATCTATTTCACCATTGTAAGCACTTTTTGAGCAATGAAAGAGTATTTTGAGCATATTTTCTCTACCATGAGCTAATCACCATTACTGGGATGACGGAGGAAGCTTTTTCTCCAATAATTAAGTGGTATGTATTTAATTAATTTATTTATGCAATTTATTTATGATTAATTGCCTTGATTGAAAATTGATTTAAAAGATTTTTATTAAGCAATTGTGATTCCGTTAGATGGTGCATGTCTCGGATTAGGTCCCTAGATGTTCCATGCTTGTGTTATACAGTTGTTGTTTTGAAAATCTATTTTTGCAATGCTTTAGAATCAAATTAAAATGTTGTAATTGCATGATTAAAATAACTATCACTTGATTTATTGGTTAAAAGTGGAATCCTGAATCCTAGTTCTTCCCCATATGTTTAAGTCATCTTGATTTTATTCTATTTTGTTTTATTTAATTAAAATTAAGTCTATAATTAAACCTTCACAAGTCTGAGAATCGAACCTCTTTTTACCACTATATTTTATCATATCAATTTTTGGCGCCGCAGACGCGGACTTGTTTTTAGGTTTAGAGTTTTAGATTTATTTTTAGGTTTTTATTTTTATTTTTATTATTTTACTTTGTTCTATTTTACGTTTCTTTTGGTATTTCTCTTTTTGCTACAGGTTGGATTTTGGATCGAAAAGAAAGTACGCCAAATATTTGGAATTAAAGCTAAAAACTTGGAGTTAAAGATAAAGCTTAAAGAACGAAAAAGAAGACAAAGATTTTTATTTTATTTTATATTTTATTTGTTTTTTTTAGAAAAATGTATTAGGAATTTGTATTATTTCTGTAATTTTTCTTTTATTTTGGACACTTTTTGGACATTATTTTTGGGACTTTGAACACTTTATTTATTTTTAAACCCTACGGAAGGGTATTATTAAATATAAAATGCTACAGGGAAGGACGACAATTACGATATTGTCTCGGCCCCTTGGGTTCGCACACTGACACAGGAGTCGGTGGCCCGAGTCGACTACAACTGATTCATCCCCCGTCTAGTACGGGAGATAAGACTCGATCAACCCACGAATCCCCTGCAAGTGGGTTTACTGTATTCCTTCGTATGCATATATGTTGAGGAATTGAAAACGGACTTACTATTCTAGTAAAGGGCAAGAACTTGCCATACAAGATAAGGACTCGGATTTCATCACCGTTTCCTTCTTGCCCGCTTTAGGAACACGTTACCAAACGCGAACCTAAAACCTTAAAATTTTGACTAGTAACGCAACGCACTCCATCCCTGATGGGTGTGGGGTGATCATTCTTAATGCCAATGGTAGTGGGATACCATCCACCATTCTAAACGGATTCTCCGTAAAACTCATAGAACTAGGTCAAGCTCATCCAAATCTTAACGGAGTAACTAGCATCGCAGTTACAATTTCTTTTAGCATAGGCATTTGACCTGATTTATTCACTCGTTTTTCGAACAGAGTTGGCCTGCTTTCCAACTTTTCCTATTTCCTTTAAAGGGAAATTTTTTAGTCACATTATCAAACACTCACTGACGAGTCCACAACTCACAGTCCCTAGTATTTTCTCGGAACTTTCTCTGATACCAACTGTGACAGATCGGAAAATTCCGCCTCGGCGCTATCCGCCGAGAAGGCCATAACTCCCAACGCGCCACTCTGATGACAATAACCGGGAATTAAATCTTCACTTCTCGCTGGGCAAATGCAGGTCAATTTTCCTTTCCAAGCATGCTTTGTAAGCATAATATTCGAAACGTAGTTTCCATATTGTCCCAACTTACCCTTGTTTCGCACTACCGAGTCAGATGATATAAGTTACCAAAATATCACAATCATCTCCAAATTAGATGATATGAGCGACAAGATGTTGTACCTCAATGCATTGCATTGCGGCTGCCTACGTACCCAACCCGTACCTTGAAGGGATCAAGCATGACCGTAGTTCATATGAAAGGGACAATCAACTTAAGCCTATTAAGGCAAAGTCGACATCGAAATGGACAATTGTTTCGAAAGGATATGCTTAAACATATACAATTCATGTACAACTATTTCTAACATGATGTAGCAAGGCCAAAGGCCTAGCAAAGCCTAGTCCGTATAGACCAAGGGATTTTCGTAAAGTATGCACTGGCTTGTGCATAATTATCGCTACTTAGCATGCATATAGCATTCTCGAGTACCCAACATGGATGAATGATGCTTAAGCATAATTCATGCTCCATCGGATAAGCTACAAGAAACATTGATGCTTATGCATCAAGTATGCACCAACGTATAGGCCACATCGTATATATGTGAATTACTGCTCATGCACCTTCAACCAACGTTCCCGCCCTATATATGTCTTAGTCGCATTTCCATACTTTTAGATAAGAGGGGGAAGGGATATTCATCTATTGCACTTTAGGCAAAAACGTCAACGGGTTAGCCAGCTGCTCGGAAATTCCGCCAACTGGTTAGCCAACTGCTAGGCTAATCCGCGTTCTAGTTGGCGCTTCTGGGAAAATACGCCAACTGGTTAGCATGGCCACTAACTGGTTAGCGAGCTGCTAAGCTAATCTGCCAACTGGTTACCGCTGATAGGCTAATCCGCCAAATGGTTAGCCAGCTGCTAGGCTAATCCGCTAACTGGTTAACACGAAGGTTAATTGTGTCAAGGCCAATGCATCCACACCCTAATGCATCACTGAGTAAGCTTTATAAGCTTAGGATGAAGCTTCATCCCATGCCATGACGCGTCCTTGAGTAAGCAACATGTAAAATTTATGGGGTGTTACATCTAGCGTTAGTAATTGTGAAATATTTAGTTATGTCCTACTGTCAAATGGTTCGAGTAGCAAAGTAGAAAAATTGAGGTTATTTCAATTATTGATAGCGGGACCAATCAAAGAGTGGTAGAGGGAATGACCAATTTGGTGGTCGAGGAGCCGACCAAAATTGGTAGGAGAGAGGACTAGCCAATTTGGTGTAGAACGAATCCGGTTGAGCACGAATTTTGTAGTTGTGACACCTTGCTTCACGATCATATAATCTCTAGCAATATTTTCCTATACATATATATGGTAATAATATTAGCCTGGGGACCAATTAAAGTGAAGACCAAAATTTTTAGAAATATTAAAATAATGATATTTAATATATTAAATGGTTGCGGGATCATTCTATGTTGTTGTGCGCAGCTAATTGAGATTTTCTGACTTTGGTCGAAAGAACAAAGAAGTTTTAATAGGAAGAGGAAACCCTAGAGTAAAAGTAATAAAACTCAAAAAATACAAGAGTGGGAACCGACTAAGGGATGGACGGTTGGAGCCGATCCCACAACTCTTTTATATATTTTTTTAATATTTCTTATCTTTTTCACCTATTTACTCTTAAAAACCTATATGCTCTTTAAAGCCTGTTGCTTCGGAGACCATTATTGTTATTTACACCCGTGGGTGCTAGCGCATATGCCCAAAAATTTTAGACATGACGCTTTTTAGTAAAAACGTTGTAGATTCTTCATACAATATTTGTTAGCTATCTCCCTAAATGAAAGCATTTAGGTATAAAGCTCGTTTTGGCCGTCAAACGGAGCAAACAACAACTTTCCAGAAATTTTTAGACAAATTTCTGACAGTTTTTAGCTTGTATTTCGCCTAGAGTTTAGGTCATATCTCCTAGACCGTTGCTCGAAATGATATGCCCTTTTATTATGTCGTAGTAGACACATAGTGAAACATATGTTGTTTAGAACATGTTACCCCGTTCTCTATCCATTGGAACGTTTTTCCAAGGTGACTATGATGATACATCAGAAACTAGGTGTTGACCAATATTAGGGTTTCGTTGTATTTCGACCAATATTGAGATTTTTGTGCGACCAATACTGGAGATCTGTAATTCAAGCTCGGCCAACATTAGAGATTGGTCAATTGGAGCTTTCGCTTTGCATTTGGCGCAACAACGACTTGGCACCTACACAAAGATGTGATGCTTCGACCTAGTGCATTTGTGCACAATTTTTCATGCATTGTGATAAAATCAATATTACCTAATTAGGGTTTAAGTATTGATATAGAGAATTTTAGGAATCCAGTCGGGGAATATAACACTAGAGAAGACTCAAGTCGCTATATTCTAGTGTGCAATACATCTAGGAGCTTGGGATTTAATATATAAGATTTATAGAATATCTGGGAGTATTGCAACAAGTACCAGTGATATTCTGAGGACAATTTCTTTATATACTAGTGTGCAATACATCTAGAAGTTGTATAATCATTATAAAGGAACAATATTGCTCTATACTAGTGTACAATACATCTAGGAGATGTCCAGTGCATATATTCATATATATACAATGTTGAAAGCTACGGGATCAGTGTGAAATGCCCGTAGCAAAAGTTTTTGTGTTTCAATCCTCACGGGAATGTAAAATATAAATTTATATACTTCTACTGCTGGGTAGAGACGATTTTTATTATTTTATCCTTTGTTAAAAATTTACCATCTACACAAGGATATCAATTACTCCTATAAAATATCTCTTAAAAAAATTGAAAAACTATTCTTAAAACAACTAAACAATGACTGACAATCATGCATGATTTTTTTTTGCCTTCCATCCTAAATTAAGATTGAAAATTGTAAGAGCCCTGAAAGAAGCCATCTTATGGGCTTTGTCTATGAAATAAACTTCTGACATTTTCTTAGTTGGTGATTATCAGAATGTACCTGACATGTAACCATTAGTGAAAATCTATCTGTTGAGGATGATTAATTTTGTTTCATTATTATCATTGTTATACAAGGTTTGAAAAACGGTCGTTTTTCTGAAAAAACGACCGTTAAAAACGATCATACCTATGTAGCGTGTCCGTAAGGGTCATCGATACCCTTGTCTATATAACGTCGATAAATAGGAAATAACTGCATTACTTAGATCCGCTATAACAAGTTTCACACACGTTGTAACCATTTTTCTAAAATTGAATTTTATATTTTTTTCCTTCTAAATAACATTTTAGCATGAGTTGTTTAGATCATTTTTTCCGTTTTCACATCCGTTATAACCGTTTTTTAGAAAAATAAAATAAAAAATATTATCTTACTTAAGTTTTTATTTCTAAAATTAAAAATTAAAAATTATAATTAAAATCTTTAAAGTAAAAAAATAAAATGACAAAATATACGTAACGTTGTAACAATGTTTTTACATATGTTAAAACTATTAAGTAGGAATTCAAATCATAATTTATTTATTTTTTTTATTTAACGATATTTTAATAAAAATATTAAAAAATGTGTTTTTTTCTTCTCTCTAAATAACCTTTTTTTGTCCAAAATATACTCACGTCCATCGGAACGCATGATTGTCATGTTGCACAATGATTATCTAAAATAAATAAATACAAATTATTCCCAACAACCGACAAGAATTCAAAAGCAAGCTAAGATTGGATGAGCTTTAATCTGTTTCGAAATGGAGATTTGATTTGATATTGGTCTTCACGTTTACCTCTTTAGACTTTAATTGAAAGGTGGGTTTCCGAAAAATGAAAATTCGCCGACCAAAGCCTTATTAGTTCATCTTGTGCTCAAATTATTCTTCAGCTGGCCTACCGACGTAAAACTTACGGATTGACCGGTGTGAACTAGCATTCTTATGACCAGAAAAGATGTGTGAATTCGTCTGAATTCTAATGTTTGAACTTTGAACTAATATAGGTACCCAATGATGTCATGTACCTAATACTGTTACATGAGATCACAACAATAGATCTATTGTACTGATGGTGGGTGGGTGGAAATGAGGGGAAAATGAGTAGGCAAGTGGTACGGACACATACTTGAGAGGGTGCAATGGGTAAAAATGGTCAAATGGACTACAAAAGTTTAAATTGCGCTTGAGAGCCGGCCAAGTTGGGTGGACAACTACACACTCTTCCATACGGCTCCACCCTGGTGAGAATGACAAAGGAGTCCACGGGGTAGTGGTCCGAAGGGTCAAAGTTCTCAGCAGTATAGGTAATAGTATGTGTTACTGAGACATTTTTAGGTAGGAATGTTTACTGGAATTGTTGAGCGTAAACCGTGGAGTTTACATCTTTTTGTCGGAACTTTTTTATTTATCCGTACCAAAAACGAAAAAGTAAAAAAAAAATTATTACATTTAGCTAAGATGATGTAGATTAATATGAACAAACATAAACGATTTTAATATATGGGACTGTAATGATCAACCTTTTGTGGATATTTACATCTTATTTGTTTGGATATGAATTAGGATTTAATGTTGATTTGGCATGAGAGTCAACTTGAGTTAGATGTGGTATATCACATAATTTTATTTTTTTCTGCTTCTTTTAATATCTAATTTTATTTTTATTTTACTTCTTTTAATGTCTAACTCCAAGTTTGATTCAATTTGGAAGTAATTGTATTTGATTTGTTGGGCACATATTAACTGGATTTAAGATAATTATTATATTTAATAATTTTTAATACTTCCTCCATTCAAGTTATATAAACGAAAAATAAATTTATATTAGATTAAGAAAAAATATAAAAGTTATAAAAAAAAAAGATTTCTATAATTTTTTTGTTTTTTATGAAAATTAAAAATATTAAATTTATTTTATAATAATACTAACATAATTAATAAGTGTATATATTGAGTAACTATCTAGGAACTGGAGCTATATAGATAAACAAAAATAAAAATTCCACCTTTATAACTTGGAGGAGGAAGCATGTAATTGGTGAAATTTAGACTGAGTCGGAAAACAATCTGTCAAACTCTATTCCCCGAACCAATCATACTGATTTTGTCATTTATTAATTGTTTCATTGGTTTGTTATTTTTTGATCGAATAAAACACTTTAAATTCTGCCACTCCGTTTACTCCAGCTTTATTTTCACTTTATCTAGATATGTTTGTACAAATAAACATGAGGATCCCTAACAAAACACTATTCAGTAACTAAAACCATACAGTATCAGATCGGAATTTTGAAGTCTCTTTCTCTACATATAGGTGCTCGCTAGCTAGTTCCTTAATTGTCACTGGTTCCTCAAGTTTTCAGGTATCATGGCAAAAGTTCAGTCAAGAAATTCACTTAGCCTTGTGATTCTCTCTATCTTTGTGATCTTCTACATCAACAACATAGTTGTAGATGGAAAATCAAGTTTCGGCAAAGTTTTAGATCCAGTGAAGATGGGTCTTAAAAAAGAGAAACTTAGTCACTTCCGTGTATACTGGCATGATATTGTTGGTGGCAAAAATCCAACAGCAATTCCAGTTGCAAATGCACCAGGAACGAGGAAATCACCAACTGCGTTCGGTCTTATAACGATGATCGACGATCCTATAACAGAAGGACCTGAGTTGAGTTCCAAACTTATTGGACGAGCCCAAGGATTATATGCTTCAGCTTCCCTTGGTGAACTTGGATTAATTATGAATATGAATTTTGCTTTCATGGTTGGGAAATACAATGGCAGTACTATAAGTATAATGGGAAGGAACGCCGTGTTTTCCAAAGTCAGGGAGATGCCTATTATCGGTGGTAGTGGATTATTTCGATTTGCTCGTGGATATGTTCAAGCTCGAACTCATATGTTCAACCTTAAAAATGGTGATGCAACTGTTGAGTACAACATCTATGTTTTTCATTTTTGATTTTGAGTTTTTGTATTCTCTTTTCCATTTTAATGAATGAAGCAGAATTCGTGTTTTCGTTTTAGATGCATAATTAAGAAACAAGAGATGTTGAATAATTGAAATACATGAGAATGTGATAACTGGTAAGACATGGATCAGGATTATGTTAGTTTTAAGCTCGTCCCTTAAGTAAACCCTTTATGTTCCCTCCAGCCTTGCATCCGATATTATAAAGGACAAACTGAAACGTGCAAAGAATAAATGTCTTCAATCTCTATGACGAATCACCTGGTCAGGTTGGCCAGAAGGCAGAAGCAACGCAAATAATAATTCACGTGCAAACGCATGCAACACAAGCACTACCGTACCAAAAGTTTTTTAGAACTGTCAGATAACTTAGAATAACGAGCCCACTAGAGGTCTCCCAAAATTACATCTCCCATATGTAGGTGTGAATG
>JAJJMC010002511.1:1672401-1713086 GCA_023531435.1 Papaver californicum | reverse complement strand
GGCATAACTGTCTAAAAATATGTATTTAACGGAAAAAATGGATGGCTAGGACATATCCCTTAATTACTAGTTTAAATCCGGGATATATATCCAATTTTCCCTAGAATAATGTTAGGCATGTTCCATTCTCTGACTAAAGCGTGGAAAACAATCTTGGATACATAAATCCTACCGAGTAGAAAATTATAAAGAGAAAATCATTTTTCTATTCACATGTCCAAAGCTTTTTATATCTAGTTAATTTTAGGCTTATCTATTTTATTTCAGGCCTACCAGATTTTGCTCCCACATGAAAACTAGGATAAGGGCGTCCAATAAAGGGTGAAAGTACTAGATTGCTCTCACTATTAAAGCATAAAAATTTAAATCAAATATATTAGTTCCACATTTTCATATACTTTTCTATCAACCTATTTCTCTTAATTAGGTATTTGATTGATCCATACAATCAAAATTAAAAAAAATTAAAATTTTGTTTTTCTAGATTTATCCAGAATCAGCTGATGTGCTCATACACATCGACCGATTTTTCTTGATGTTCTTCGTGGTTGAAGAACCCAGAATCTGTCGATGTGGATATTCATATAGACCGATTCTGATTAAAGGAAATGTCCAATTTTTCTGTAGGTTTTATAAGTTACAATCGGCTAATATAAACCTCTATATACACCGATTCTGCTACAATCGGCAGATATAAATATACACAATCGCCAATTCTTGAAGTTTATGTAGTGCGATACTCGATTTAAAAGTGGGTATGATTTCATGCACGTTTCAGTTTATTCTTTGCATGTTTCATACCATATGAAATCATGTTCTTTTTCAATATGGTATGATTTAAGAGTGATTAAATTAAGAATCGACGAATGTGGATATACATAACATTCGATTGTTCTTAATGTTCTTCAACATCAACAGATAACCGGTTGATATGTGGATTCATATCAACCGATCTTGAGTAAGAACAAATTGTGATTTCTTATGTTTGTTTTTTAGGTTACAATCGATCGATAAGAACGTCATTATCGAGAGTGTGATTTTTTAAAATTGGTTGATAAGAAGACCAGTATAGGGCGACTCATTATGTTCTTCATAAATGAAGAACATCGAACAAGAATCGATATACGTGCGTCATCTTATCCATCGACTCTAGTTTGGTGTTCTTAACAAATTTTTATTTTTTCTTGTTTTGATTATTCAGTAACGCTAGTTAATTTCACATCTAACATAATTAATTAAAACTAAATCGACTGAATTAACACTAATTTAACAACTAATATAATTAATTAACACTAATTAAACTAGTTGGATAAGGGGTTTTTAATTTTACTTCACAATGTCGTTTTTTTTAAATTTTAGTGGTAGACCTGAAATAAATCGGGTAGGCCTAAAATTAGCCAGGATTTAATAGTTATTATTGTCAGATCCATAATAATTTTAAATTATGAAAAACTAACACAAGTACTCTTAATATGTTATACTTATTATGAAACCAGAAAATAAAGAAGAAGAAACACAAGATAGAGAAGGAGGAAAGAAATAGTATTCATATATGTGTAAATATACATAGCTTTAAGCCTATGTTTATAGGGAAGAAGACTTGGTATCCAAGTATAAGAAACCTAATCTTAGATAGAAGGGAAGCTTAGTAAATAAAAATTGATTTATAACACTTCCCCCGATGACCATTGTGGTTAAGTCATTACAAATACACCAGAAAAACTCGAAAGAGAAAATCCTGAAATTGCATAAGCATCTAAAGACTTTAGACAGTGATACACATATGTTGCCTCGTTAAAACCTTGACAAAAAAAAAAACATTGGGAAAAACTTTGACGAAGGAAAAATAGTACAACGCGATAAGTTCACTAAGTGCACCTTTTATGATAGTGCTTCCCCTGATGAGTGCTTCAATCAAATCTTGGCTTGTAAATCCTTGAGCCGAGATTTTCTAATTTCGATGAAAAAATTTCTTTGAATGCTGGAGATAGCAATGCTTTCGTAAAGAAATTTGCTAGTTGATGAGGTTTTCTTTAGGCCAGAACACCTCAAACACAAAATTCTTGAACATGGATCATAAAACCCATTACACATACTCTTAAATAAACTATACGTTCATCACAAAGTGATATTCATAATAATATATGTTCTGGGAACATTACAAGATGTTTTACAAAAGTTACGTCAGAAATAGTTTTACAGTTCCTCCTGGAAACTCTGAAGCTAGCGAAAATTGGTAAGAATCTTAGCATGAGTTTTATATCAAAAAGTTCTGTACGGATGTATACTACAACATACTGAAAGGCCGCATCAATCGGATAAACGAGCTAAGAGTTGTGGCCATGACGATGGGTGCCATTGAAAACTGTCAAAAGTTTCCTAGATTTTTCCTGAATTTTACTGTTGGGTCGTTTTAACACCCCTGACAAGATCAAAACCTTGATTTTTCCCTTTCGCGACGTGGTAAATTGTTTTCTAATAAAGATAGAAATGTCAATCATAAAAAATGGAGGTCGTATGAAGATTCTATATCGTTTTTCCCAAGCACTATACTTCTGAAATTTTTTAATGAAGAAAATCCATAAAGTTTTTATAAATTCGAATACGGCTATGCTTACATGATAAGTTTGAAATTCATGTTCTATCATGGTCATAAAGAGAAGAAACTTACTTGAGACGAATCCAAGCTAATGAAGGATCCTGATGTTACTTCATCTTTATGCTTACTTCTCTATCAACAATAGTGGGACCAGATTCTTCGCAAAGTTCGTCAGTACGGGATGCTTCTTCAAGTTTTTTCATCCTTAGACTTGTCTTCATCCCCTATACTTTGGTATCTCCTGAAGCCACAGTAGCATCAATATGAGATACGAGAAGTTACAAATATGAGACTTGCTTTGTTGCAGGGTCGAATCATGCTTCCAATAAGAATCATTTGTTGTCATTTTCTTAAAGACTGGGGACTTTCATCAGCAACTGGAGTTGTGTCCACTCTGGTATGCACCACAGGCACATGCTACAAGAAATAAACTAATTGGTCAAGTCATGATAGTCATGCTTTGAGTTAAGGAGACTAACGAAGAGTGGTGACCGTAGGGATACAACATCTCATTACCACCTCCAAAGGAATACGATAAAATTGTAAGTCTAAGGATCAGGATAAGGCACGACTCTCACAAGGTTAGAGAACACCCATGTTCCAGCTTAATAGCCAAGACGACAACGACGGCTTCAACTTTAATTCTGATACTCGCTCCAGCCCCATCGCTTCAACGACAACAAAGAGCGTCTTTAACCCTCGTGACTTCCCTTGCCCTGTCAATTTTCTGGAGGCATGGGCCAGTGACGACACCATTATATTATCTCTTGCCTGGTAACGGATCCAAGTGAGTTACACTTGGGGACTGACGACTCTCTTACTTTGAAAGTTTTAACACAGTAACATCCTTTAACAAGAAGGTCTGATCAGCAAAGATACTAGCAACAAAACCGTATACATCAAAACTCATATCCTCACGGCAAGGTAACACCCGCACCCTCATCTGTCCTATTCACTACACCAAAATAGAGATTTTGCTACACAAATAACTGTTACACTTAATTAAGTCACACGAATAACTGTGTAAATTATGGTGTTAGTTATTTGTTCAACATAGGAGTATGGCACACTTACGAGCGTGACTTTAGTTTAACTAAATCAAACTTTCAAGTGTTACATGTATTTCACATATGCTGTTGTAACAAAATCTGCTGACACATAATTAAAAGAAAAATATTTAATTTTAATTTCACATCTGATCCTGACATTGGTTAACATGGTGGAACTGAATATATCAATTTCTCGTTGCCGATTAGCCCATGAAAGTCACTAATCAAAAGGACATAACATTAATTACTTCAGAAAGTAGATAATACATGCGTGCGCTGTATATTTTTACAAAGCTCGTGGTTTTTGACGTGACTTGAAATGTGAAAGACTAAAATGTTTGCTAGTTTAAAAATCAAAATCTTTGTATTTCATAGAGGCAAATGTAATCAGCATACCTCCATGTCCCATTCGTGTATAACAATATACTAATTACTCAGAACATTTAATGTGCTAACCATGATTAGACCTGATTCATAAGTAAACATTCATGATATGTTTCTTTTCGTTGTACAGCAAATTTATTGCGGATAAGCGTATCTGTTGTCTTTGAACTTTTCATGGAAGCTGGAGCATTTAGTCAAAATGTAGAAACTGCAAGCGAAAACAAGAATGGAAGAGATTTTTAAAGAAGCCGGAGAATGAAGAATTGCAATCAAGCTAAAAATGACAATTACCAGAAAATTTCTAGGAAAGGAAGCCTAACTTGATATGATACCCTTTCTCAACTTGACGTCTAGGCTTTGGGCCATAACTTTATGTTTACTTACATCATTGCATTCTTCTACATAACAAAGAAGACTATCATATAAGCACATTTCTGGTTGGGGATTTCAGGCCCACACCATGAAATTTTCCAGCATTTGTTTCCCACACTATCATAGGTTCATAACGAATCAACAACAGAAAAGACTAACCAGAGGGAAGTGCAAGTTTGTGTCTGAGTTTTTTCAACACGTCTGTGGCATCAAATCCAGCGTTATTACAGAGCTGCCTTGGTATTATCTACAAATACGCCAGGTGACGAATCGCATAAGAAATGATATCATATCAAGGTGATTCGAGAACGTGTCAATATCACATAAGTTCTCTATAAAATCACTAGACATAACCTATGCACAAACAAAAACAACAGCCAATTAAGAATAATATTACCTCAATTTTAAGAAAAAATTTGCTATCACTTTTTTAAATTAACCTATTTTTAGACTAAAATAAAAAAATAATAATAACATTTTTTTAAAAACAAAAATAATATATTTATTTAATTTTGGATTCACTATTCATAGTAAGTTCAGATACACTATAAATCCAAATGGAAAATTGAGCTAAAAAATTCCATACACACATACCTTCGTATTTCCAGATTAAATAAGGGAATCTGTATATAACCCTTGGACAAAGGTTCTAGCTCATCACCCTGCAAATAGTTCAAATACAACATAGTATATTATATCAATTACACATTATGCAGGGCGCCATTGTGCGCTGTCAATTACCTTGAATCCACCGACCTCAAAAAACAAAATGTTTGCTCTTTAGAATGCGAGAACAAAGGATATGAATATTTTCAAGGTTACACCTAATATGTGTCCATCAAAGTTCAACAACAGTTTGGTATTTTGTGCATCTTCACCTCAGAGTAAGTACTGCTTCCACTCAAACAACCACCGTATCAAACGCTATTGTCTAATCATTATTCGAACCAATAACTCATGTATACCTAAAGTGGGAACAGAGCGGCAACTAAGTGATGTAGTTTAAATAGTGGTAAAAGATTCGATACTCAGACTTGTAAAGATTTGACTTTTAAACCTAATTTTTAAAACTAAAAAATAAAGAAGATTAAAGGAAAATTGATTTCAAATTGTGGGAAGGACTGAGAGTAAAAATTCCACCATTAGACAATTTTTCAAGTGATAAAAATCTTACAACTCATATATTCAATTTATTCAAAATATTGCTAAAGTCAGAAGGGTGCCCCAAATCCATCTAGAGGGTGCCTTTAGTAATTTTTCTGGGTGCCTTTAACAACTTTTTGAGCCGATTTTTCCACAAATATTTATTTCTTAAAAATATCTACAAAGACATAAAAATCGATAATAAGTACAAAATCAAGCACTAATAGAATAGAGAATTGAGCATATTTAGACACAAAAATGTGTCTATCACTAAGGTATCAAAATGATATCGGTGTAATGCTTGTGCATTCTATACTTATAACTTATCGATAAAAGAAAGTTGTATATAAGAACATACAAACCTACCAACTGTCGAGTCATTCATAAACTAATGTGCCGACCTTATCGACGATGATTGTTTTGTTTTTTATTCATAACCACAAATAACAAAACAACCAGAAATTTGTCATAAGCTTGCACCACCCAAAACAAAACGAAGAATTCCATAAATATACAAGTCATGCTTTTTTATTTCTTTTGCCTACAAACATGACTCATATATTTATGCAGCAAAGCAAGTAGACTGACAAGTTCATGATCACAAGACCACCAACTAAACTCAAGTCCTCGGAAAAAGCTAAACCCATGATTGTATTAAGATATAAAATGAATTCTTATAATGCAAATGCAATGGACAAGTAAAAGCTACGAGAAACTCAAAATCAAAAATCTTACAAGCAGTATAATAAGAAAATTGTAAACTATGTTAACAGTGTGGTCGTTTAAGAAAAATTACTAATTTTTATTACCATATAAGAAAATTGTGATTTAACTACAAATGAAATGGCCTATAACATTTTTGCATTTGTAAAAATTTAATCACTACTTTTGATTTTTGTTTATCCACTAGAGAAGGTAAATGATTACTTCAAAGACGATGTAAGTACCTGGACCATCAGTTGAGCGATTTTAACCGAGCAGGGACTTCCTGTCTTACAAAACGATGCAACTCCAGTTGCATATCTATACAAGCCTCCAACATCCTTTTTATATGGCCCATTCCTTACTGGAGCTAGCTATATCTGCTCTCATATCATTGATATACTACCTCCCATAACATCAACTTCTGCTTAGGAGTTAGGACTAGTCAGCAACATAAGGAAAACCAAAGAGTTATAAAAAATCAAGAAATGAATAACAAAAGACAAAAACATTTATGGCGAATAAAGCCAACTACCTAGAAAGGAGTTCTCTAAGTTCTATGTTGTACACATTATCATCGTCGGGTGAATGAAATCTACTGATTCTCCTTAAAGGAACGGGACAATGGGATCTGTGGACACTGGAAGCATCAGTCCTTTCTAGAGCTTTCTGAGAACCATTCTCATGCCACACAGGCGCTTTTTGAATATGACTCAACGACATGAGAAGAATGTTGCCAGTCTCCTGCCAGAATTGTTGAACTAGAAGAACTTGAAGACATTAACATCATTAATCTCATCAGTCAACAAACTGTTTAAGATGCAAAGGGTCGAACTCATATACTATCTTGAAACCATTCAAGAGCTACAAGAATCCACATCAAAACCTTCACTTCAGAATGTTTAAGCAACCACATTATTTGCACAACAACAAAGCTACGGCAATGAATGGAACCCCAACATTCCAAAACTATTGGAAGTTGCAAAGAAAAAAAGTGAAGTCACTCTATATCATATATCGATACCAAAAAGACAGATAGCATAACAAGAATCATAGTGTTATCTGATACTCACCTGATGTATCCTTGTATATTTGGTTTTAATTCATTCTAAACTTGAAAAGTGAACAAACAATGTACGCAAAGATTTGCTTCTTGTATCGACGAATTAGAAACTTAAAACCCTTGATGTTTTTTTATCCCTGAAAAGGAAATTTAGGGAAACTATATGTTAAACAGTACAATACCCTAAAACCAATGGCCAATTGGTAACCACATAAAGAAACACATTGAACTCGAAACAAGAAAATTCAGCTTCAAACAATAGGATCAATATCAGAATCAGTAGGAGCATCAGAACACACAGCTAATACACACAAGTTATATGGCTTTACTTTGTAATCTGAACTGAGCAATATAAAAGTGCTCACACACAAAAGACTCTACACTTGTTAACCATGTAAACTAATCTTTGACTCTACGCACAACCCTAATAGGACAACCACAAGTTGGTTTCACTTCTGGTTAAATTTTAACCCCAAGGATGTAACCGTGGAACGATAAAAAAAACACAAGGCTAATACTAATCAGATTTGGTGCAACCATGCCAAAGAATTAATAAAGTACTCAACAATACTATATGTGTGTTGGCCATGTAAACTAATCTCTTACTGTAATTCGAGTTCAATTCCTATGAATTTCTGCAATTGTTTCAATATAAGGAACCATGTACTTTTAAGGAGGAAAACAAAGAATGAAATTTTGTAGTTATTTCACTACAAGACCTAATAAAGCTTAGTCGTTATAGATTTGACTATTTTAAATAGCTTCACAAATGGAAAGAAGATTCCATTACATGCTGAAGAAAATAGCTTCACAAATGGAAAGAAGATTCCATTACATGCTGAAGAAACCGATGGCTAATTGATAACCAATATATATATAAAGTTAAAAACATCTATCCGTAATTGGCATATGAGATATATCCATTACGCTGAGAATATGGATTTGAGAGTGAAATAAAATGGTGGTTTTATAAAGGGAACAAGTACCATATACATCCCATTACAAAGAACTAAATTTGTTTAAGAGCATCATTAAATGAGTGATTAAGCTAATACGGGAGTAAATCGAAGCCGGATAAAGTTTCGGTAAAAACTTCTCTAACAACACAAAGCGCAAATTTATGAAGTACTTTTAATATATGTGGTTCACGTAGACAATACTAGAGTTAAGTTTAAATAATCCCATAAGTAATATATATATATATAATTAAGGTAGGAAACAAAGTGAGCATATAAAATACTCAAACCACATTAAGTACACAACATTTTATATAAAATTCATAAGAATGATTTGATGAGTTCCCATGAAGTATATGCTTGAAATAAGATTCATGGCAAGTACACCGTTCACTACACAGTGCCATTAAACAAGATTAATTGACACTCATATTACTTTCTAACAGTTAAAAATTTAGTCAAATATGCCGGTAGTATTAGTTTAGTCTAGGTTTATAAGAATACCACAATTTAATAATATATATAAGGAGGCCTGAAATACATTAAAAACTAGAAAGCAAAAAGAGTTTCAGACTTCGACGATGTACGCCCAAAAATCAGACCTATTGTACATGGTAGAACTAAATACTCTCATTTACAGACTATACACAAAAAAGATATTTTCTCGCAAATGAAAACCAGAAAGTATTTAAAAAAGACAAGAAAACAGACAAATATATGCAAATCCAACTATACAATTCTAGCTTCGCACATTAATGGGTTGAGTTTGGGCTCAAAGCCAAACATAAATTTTAGTGGTGTTATAACTTGTGTCTTCAAAAATGGTCCTGATGTGAATGCAAGCGTCGTAGAGTATAATTTTTCTTCTTCTAGGGACTGAGGCTTTGTAAACATAAGTTGGACAAAACATTATCTCACAAGAAAGAAAGATTTTAAAAATAAGATTAATTCTTAGCTGAGAGGGCAAAGACTTTCACAATTTTAATAGCTAGGGATCCAGTGGGTGGTTGAGGTGATTCTTGCAGCATATTTCTAGCAGATATCATAATAAATTCTTAATCTCTTTTTGTTACCCCTAATTTTCCGTTTTAGTGGTTTAAAGATGCTTAAAGGTAACTTTACATCAACAGTTGCCAGGACACGAAAGCATAGTAAACTGACACAGAACATTCATCAAAATATCAAATACTTAGACTACATGGGGTATAAAAACAAGTTTTGTCTTGCAACCAAAGACCCATTACTTGTTTATCTGAACTATAGACATTAAACACAAGATTCAAAAAATACTAACACAATTTAAATGAGTTATAATATTAGAGAACCATACTTAGTTAATTTATGGAATGAAAAATTGTACCTTAATTTGTGAACGTGAGCAATTGAAATTAGTTTAGAGGAACCTTAAGTCACCTTTTTAACCTGGAGAAACCCGATTATAATTTAAAAAAAGGAAACAAAAAACACAAAATCAATAGAGCCAACAAAAGGAGAAAATAATTATTTATTAATGAGTTTACAAAAATAAAATTGATTAAAATGTGGTACTCACTATGTTCTTGTTGTATCATAAATTTGAAGAAGTTCTAACATTAATCCCTTTCTTATTTCCCCCCCAAATGTTCAGTTATGCAACGAAAGATAAAGGGAGAGAAGTTGAGTTACATTGTCAAATTTATGGGAGAGAAGTAAATCGTGTGAAAAGAATTGTGCGAGAATATTTCTGAGTTAGGATCATATCTATCAATATCGCAATTCGCAGGAGTGGTTTCGGTTTTAGAGAAATCTGAGAGAGAGACTATGGGAGGAGTTAGGGGTATGCTTCTGTTTTTGTTTAGAAGTGGGGAGTGGGCCGGGCTGTTCATGATAACCGAACCGAATTTTTTGTTAACGGAACGGTTATGGAAAAAAAATTGGAAACCGGTAGTCACGGTTTCGGTTTTGGTTTAGTCAAAAACCGAACCGTTATGCCATGGAAAACCGATTATTTAGGGCCGTTAATCTAGATTTTGATAAATCTAATCTAGACCCTTCATTACCTTTGATATATAAAGTGATACCATACCCTAAATCCTAATCTCTTTCATTTTTCACAACAGAACTTCTTACGCCTCCGCCTCCACCAGCTTTTCAGTTTTCGGAACTTCTTAATCATTTGTCAGAGCTTCTCATTTCTCACTGAGTTTCTTCCGTTTTTCCTTGGTTTTCAGATTTCTCCATTTCAGAAGCAGCCTCCGACTCATTCTCCATTTCAGAAGCAACTTCTCCTCCGACTAATCAGGTATGATGTTAAGGTTTTAATTATTTTTTTGTTTTTTTTATAAAAGACTTTCAGGTTAAGTTTGATCTACATGTATAACATCTCCATCACTTCTATTTGATTTGATTTGTAGTTATTGATGATGGGTATTTATGCCCTGTTAGAATAGTTGTTCTAATTTTTTTTCTTGAGTTTAGGTTTCATGTTTTTGTTGAGTATTGGGGTTTTATTAAGATTTTGGGGTTTCATTGTTTGATCTTATTTGGAGAAATTTATGTAGAAATTTTTCTTAATGGTTTGTTGGATATGTGAGTTCATTATTTTTTAATATGATTCTTCCACTTTTTCCTAGGAATTCAATCTCCCCACAGATAGAGGTTTAATCATAATCCACCGGTTGATCTTTTTGACATGAGCAAGTACAATTGTAACAAGTTTTGTTAATTGGATATGTGAGTTCATTATTTGTTAATAGTCTCTGCTTTTTGATATACAATTGTAACAAGTTTTCTTATTTTGACTACTAGGTTGAAGCCCCTAAAGATCTTCTGAGGCTAATTAAGGTGGGACAGTACAATTTTTGGGCAGCAGTTTCACCAGCAGCAAGCAGCAGTTTCGGAAGCAGCAGGCAACATGCAGCAGTTTCAGCAGCAGCAAGCAACAGTTTCGGCAGCAGCAGGCAACAGGTAGCAGCAGCATCATCCAACAGCAACATCCAGCAACAATTTCATGAAGAAAAATGTTGTATTTTGTCTTTAAGAATGGATTATTTGGATGTGTTTGTGTTCTAAGATTGCTGGAATTTTATTTGTTTGAATTGCTTAATCGTTTGGATGGTTTAATGAAGAATGAATTTTATTTTATTTTATTTTATTTGAATTTTGCATTGTCAGTTTCACGAAACTGACACAATCAACCGGTTAACCGAAACCCGCTGGAAAAAACCGAAACCGAGAGAAAACCGAGTGAAACCAAGTGAAACCGAGTAAAACCGAACCGGCGGTAAACGGAACGGTTATGGAAAACTTATTGGAAAACCGAGTATGTCGGTTTTGGTTTTGGTTTGGCACAAAACCGAACCGAAAGCGGCCATGAACATCCATAGGAGTGGCCGAGTGGGGATTTAGGTCGTGTGAGAAAGAGAATTGGTTTTTGTGGTGTGTACGTGAGGAGAGTTTTTCATATTTTTCCTTTTTATATAATTATTTTTTTTCGATTAATTTATAATTTTAGTTTATTTTATTTTAGGCCCACCTCTTGTAACATATGGCACTGTGACAAAGTTATAGAAAATATTAAATATTAAATATTTTTATTTAAAATATCAATTTTTGAGGTTTGTTATGTATACATGTGTGACAGACGTTGTAACATATATTAATGTGACTTCACTGTGTTACAAATTCTTCAATTTGGTATAGTGATTTTTGCCTCTTCTACAATAGAGCCTCATCACTTGAGGAAGGATAAATGTCGGGAATAACACATTACCACTCAAGAGAGCATGAAACCTTAATACCCTTTAAGTAGACACCTGAAGTATATACAACATAATTCACCCGTGGATGTCATGAACCCATTCAACATGTATCATTGTGTCCAGTAAATAAACAGTTGTTGGTTGTCATGTAATTGGGGACTTAATTCGTTAGAAAAATCAATCCAAATTCATTTCAACCAAAGTGATCCCCGAAACCTCTCTATATCAGTACCTACACGACTAGGAAGCCTCCTCCTCATGTTACCTAATCACATCTAGAACGATGACTTCACTCTTGTTGTTGATACTTACTTTAACCATACGATCCTACTGTTGGATACACATCGAATTTGGAATTCTCGAAGTGACGCCATCAAGTCCCCTCATTCTTCGAGCAAACCCTCATGAACAAATCTCATGGTCATGATACTCATCTAAGCCATCAATGGTAATGAGGCAGCTACAACCATCTCCAGCCTTGGACGAACTTCCAATGACATTGTCACCTCATATTCAGGCTTCTCCTATCAACTTCCAGAATATTGGTTTACAAGTTGACTAGTCAGGAATCCAGTGATATGCTCACATGGAAAATTCTTGCGTTTTGCGTCATCTGGTGCAAGCCCTGCACCTCCTTCGGTACAAGATGTGCCTCCTCTAACGTGCATGCCTTGCACCTCCAGCACACGCCTTCTTATCCACCGCTAGCTCTTTCCACAAAATAAAAAAAAATCATCGAAGCTGGAGTTTCTCATAGAAGATGAAACATTAATCACAGAGATATCATCCTCATGAAGCCATCATCTTTACGACGACAACATCTCACAATGCCCCACCTTCCAGCACCAGCTTGGTCCAATCCTCTATTCTTTATTGATGCTCCCATCATTACCTCTTCATTTTACAAATCCAAAAATCGGCAATAATCGGTAAGGAACGGGTCAAAGCATCCTTCACAAGGAATGTTCATTTATGTCTCTGCTATGACATACTAGAAGAGCACGCCAATCGGAGACATGAGCTAGGAGATACAACTCTTACACTAAAGTCTACATAATCTGAAAAATTCACACGGGATTACTAATCACAAATGTTTACGCATGGTTGGCTGACATACAAAACTCCAAATTGAGTGATTATTTTTGCATATGATAGCTTGGATTCAAAAGTTGGGGTCAAACATCAAAATCCGATATTCGTATGAAACTTCAACAACTTCTGGAGTGAATGATGTACAAACTAGGGTTTCCACACGGGATTTAGAAGACTCATCTTTACAGAGACCTCATCTACTCGTGGACTCTCATCTTTTCGAACATATTATCATCTCAAGTCCCACTGCATCTCCCAAGAAGATCTCACCACAATAGAAGACGCCATCAACCTTGTATTAACATTGTTTCACTGTTGTGACCATGCTTCCCCAACTTCTGATGTTGTCGATACCAACCATGTTGTTCAGTGCTTCTGTTAATACGATATCACCAAAGAATATTCTAAACTTAAATAATTAATATGTTCAAGTATACAACAAGAGCACTGGAGTCCACCACCATCTTCACCCGCAGTTCTGATCTACCATCAGCTTCTTCTGCTGGTTTCCAATATTTCCAACTTTGCATATACTAGCTACAACTCAAAACATCGTCTTCGGGTGTCCTATTTCTCATCTACTCCTCTTTACTGACGTTGTGATCGATGCATACTCAAAACCTAAGCACCGACGTCTACTACTTGCTCATAAGAAATGTTAAGTCTAAGGCCTAACTCTGCATCAAAGACATTGTTCGGAGGAGACAAAGCTAAGTAACTATCTCTCTAGTCTGAAATTCAATTCTGGATATTTATCGTCTTATTGTCACCATCTAGTGCTTACTACGCAACATTATTGTTCCTCACTAAGCATGGGCCTTAATGTAGACGGTGGATTTTTGACAAGGGATAGAATTATAAAATCACCCTCTCCCAAGCAGCAGAAATATAGAAATATCCACGCATATTTCTGACTTCCTATCAAAATATGATGTAATAACATTAGAAGGAGATGATCAGTATATTTAGTTGAATTGTTCAAGTACAATTCGACTACAATGGTGATGAAGAAACGAGATAAAATAGATTGAATGAAAGATAAAGTAACTCTGAATTCTAATAATGGAAAACATCCTCTGAATTACCAAAGGAATCAGCCTAATCTCTTTACAAAATTCTCAATGCATACCTCGCCTACCCTCATCCTATTGCTTGTATATGAGACTGTTACTGACATTAAAACCTAACTACTAGGATCATTACACTTGGCGCTCAGCCATATCACTTATTACATCTACTAGAAGATAAACACACTGGACTCTAAGATAAGGGCGCCCCACGATAACTAGGTACCATGGATACATGACACATGGAACATTATATTTCTACTTACATTCCGCAGGAGAATTAAGAATACAGTCTCTACAAGTAACTATATGCGTTCTATATTGATCATGTAGCCTCTCTAATATATATAATATTTATACATACGTATATAATCATGATTCTTGTATGACTCAATATCCATCTATATATGAATATCTTATAATAGTACTGGTGCTTGCTGCAATACTCCCAGATATTCTATAATTTCTACATAATAAATCTCAAGCTCCTAGATGGATTTCCCACTAGTATAGAACAACTTGAGTCTTCTCTAGTGCTATTCCTAGAAGTTGTTATGTATCCAATATCTTCTCTAGTGTTATTCCTAAAGCATGTTTTGTATGCAATGTCGATATTCAAATTCTTATTTAAATAATATCAATTTACTGCTATACGTATATTCTGGGAGTAGCTAATACCTGATCATTAAATACGCATTCCAGCTTAGTGCCATATTCGCAAAAAACGCATCACGATTCGATGTCATGTCCTTAAATACATACCACTCTAGCATTTTGCACAACAACGCATCATAAATTATACGTTGTTCCTCTTGGACATGTTGTAGTCAAAGAACAATGCCCTCAAGACGCTTTGCAAATAGGTTAGCCTAATTCAAACAACCCGTATCCCAATGGACGCGTCGTAACTCTTCGGTGGTGGCCTAGGCCAGCCCCAGCTCCATCTCGGACACGTCCTTAGGGACCCGTCACTAGCTTCTGGCGCTGGCCTAGTGTTAGTGCCAGCGCCAGCCTTCTCTTGGAGCTGGCCCGGGCTAGCGCCAACCTTCTAAGACGCGTCCCTAGGGATGCGCCAATACTTCTGCGCTGACCTAATGCCAACACCAACCCTATATAGCTACTCATCAATATTTTTCTTGCCTGAATTCTCGAGTGCGCCATGACCGGTCCTTGGGAACTTTCGCGCAATCTTGGCTTCAAACACTTCCATATTTATGTGATGTCACTTCTAAGATGATATATGACCATTAAAATTACGCCATGTTACTCCTAAGCTAGTACATGACTATTACAATTATCGTACTCGACATTGATCAGTTTAATTATCAATTTAGTGAGTTGCGTAACTTGCCTCACTGACTTAGCAAGTTATCGACTTAACCTAATCAAAGTAGTGGTGGCCCACGACTATAATATTTCTACGAGATATCAAATACAACACATGGGGGATTCTCATTGGGGTATTAGTCTGGCGGTCTACGAATTCGTGTGTTTTGGAGACTCATCCACAAACAAGAAGGTAACAAGTAGTGGGACAATTATAGAGCAGTTGAGAGGACGAGGAGCAGTGGTCACACAAGTTTTCCTTATTTTTCGGATACGAATCTACTACAATTGTCACTTCTCCACCTCTTCCTAACTTCCACCACTTATGAGAAATCAGTGTGTCTCCTCTAAAACTATAAATGAATGATTTTATCTATTCGAGACGAGACAGAACAGAGATTTATCACCGAGGGTAATCCATTCTTGAATTACACGCTATTTTTCATCACACTCGTAATTTCTCAACCTTCTTTGCTTTCCTCCTATAAGATCAACCCATCATCTCCATATTTGTGATCAAAGCAGGACTTAAACGTTCATTTCTTGGTTTAGGCTTGACATGTTCGATTTTGATCTCTCAAACCTACTGAAAGTACTCTGTTGCGGTATATTTTTTATCACACTAAAACAACCAGAGAGCCTAGCTCAATTTTGGTTGCTCAACCCAAGTTTCATGGGTACGTTCAACTTTCAAGTCATATGAATAACCTGAACATAAAACGAAGCTCACATCCAATGAGGAGGTTCAGCCTCAGCACTCGTGCTGAGCCTCCTCATCCAAGGATGTCGCTCAACCTCAACCATTAACTTGATCCTATGACTGGATAAAAGCTCATATTTCCCCTATGATTGGAAAAACCACATCATACCCTAGCCTCACTAAATAGCTGGCTATGACTCTGTTCATATAATCGATAGACCACCATGCTACCTCAACACTTGACCTTTACCAGGAGTTAGCCTCTCTACATAGACGTTCTTGCCACCGTTTCTCTTCAGAGCCGGTCGTATCTTGTTTTTCTCCTAAAAAACGTTCACAACTAGGTCATGTTTAACCTCATCCATGCTTTTTATCTCCTCATGACATACATGGTTATAACAAGCCTACTTGAGTTATCCACACGAATCATGCTTATCTCCACACACAAACATGAGTATTCCTCTTTCAAAATCTACAACAACTCTGGAGAATACTATCACATCATATGACATGTCATATATAAAGGATGATTACGTCACAAATGTGTGGGGGGGGGTAAACTTAGGTTTTTAGTCTGGCGGTCTACGACACGTGTAAGTATCATCCTACTTATATAGAGGAGGATAGTCTGTCACAAACGGTTAGTTTTGGAGGATAGACTTAGTGCTTGATTTATCTCTATTTATTCCTAGGATTAAGAGAGAGGTGCTCATCTTACTCCTCATCCTTATCTCACCGACTAGATATTAAGATTTTGCAGAGCTATAAACAGACCAACTCTCAGGCATTTTAAACACAACAAAAATACGAACATAACAAGTTATCTGCAACTCTTTTTGTCTCTTAGAGCTTCTACTTCTGCAACTAAGAACTCTAATATCACCCCTCTTAGCTTCTCTTCATAAAACAATCCTATCTATCCATCTGTGACTGAAGCATACCTTGAACGGACATTATTTTGGATTAGGAAAGGTTTGTTCCTAATCAACCTTTCACACTCATAAAAACTGTAACCATCTTTACCTCTATAACCCTACCCCATTTTTCATCATCTATATTGGGTAATATCCATTTCAGAAAAATCCATGTCTAAACACCAATTTGAGCATGGTCCCGATTGGACTGGTTTTAGACTCACGTGCGTCCAATCCAATACATGACGATTTTAAGTTTGATATATGCATCCAATCTATCATCCAAGGAATTTGCATCTAATGGGTGCGCAGATTGACAGATTGAATGCGGATGATCCAATGGATTTCTTTTATAATTGATATTTTAAAGAGAGACAAAGCCTACGAAAAATAACTAGCATTCCAATAAAACCTACACAACACACACACATATATATATATATATAAAGTACCGTGGACAACATATCAAACCCCTAAAAAAAAAATCCTTGCAACAACCACAAGTTTTACCGTATACAAAAATTCCCATGTCTAAAAAGACTAGAAAACATATACATAACAACATTAAATAAAGTAAGTGTCATACACAAGAAATAGTGTTTGACCAAGAAATAGATTAAGAAACTCAAGAAATAGTATGAACACTTAATCCTACCAACAAAAAAACACTAAACATATATATACGAAAATTCATAACACAACAAACATTGTTATTACAATATGCAAAGTGCAGTAATCACCTCTCTTTTTTCTACCTCTGAAGTTTTAGCCCAAAGATTTGATGGAAGTAAATGCTGAAGCGATAAGATGAATATATAATGGATTATATGTAAATACTCCACTAGCTCCATATTTTTGAAAAATTCTATATATAACCTTAATATACTGAGGGTGGGTGTCCCAAATATTTTTAAGATAACACCCGCATCCGATCCAAAATCCGATGAATCCTATAAATTGTACTCACGTCCAATTCATTAATGTATGGGTTAAACACCCACTCGTAAAAAGACGGATGGGCCAGATCGGATCCCAAATAATCGCCCTAGTAATGGGTAAACATCCAATTTTTAGAAGTGTTGTATGTTTCGTTGTTTTGAAAGTTTAAAGAAACAACTTTCAACTAAAACCAAAAGTGCTCGAGTGAACTTAAGTGAGTGGTGCTGATGGGCTTGTGAACTAATTAGGCAGTGGGCTCAAGTGTTATTCAAGTCCAGGGTGTCAGTGGTTTTCCACTTGGACTTGAGTTTTGTTTTAAAACTTTCTACTCGGGCAACAGGAGACGAAACATGCAAAGCCGAGGAAGTCGGTGCCTTACGGCAGTTTGAATTTATTTGGTATTATCTTTCTGGTACCAAATGCCAGAATAATTGATAAGTGGGTCCCGTGAAGGTCAATTTGTAGTTGGAGAAAATAGAAATGAGGAAAAAACCCAACCACAGCTTAGCTAGCTATAGCTTTTCAAAATGATGTAGTAAGTTTAAACCAAAGAACTGACTATATAGTGGTTAATGGTATTTATATAATCAAGAAATCGGATCATCAATTGTTTCCCAAAAGTTATTCAGTTATCTCTGAATAGTAGTGTCCAATTATTTTGTAGATATATGAGTTATAACTATTTTTACAACTTGGAAACAAAATATGAAAACCCTAAAACAAAATAAAACTTTCTTAATATTCTTTCTTACTAGGGTTGTTGTTAGCATCTGAAAGGAATAGTTTCTTTGTTTGGTTAAAAACAGAACTTTACCTAACTGATATGATAATCATTTTTTTCCTTTATTTTCTTTTAGTTTGCAGATAGTGTGTCTCTTATTCCTATAGAAGAGTACTTTTGATCTTTAAGGAACTGTTAAATCATGATGTTACTTTAATTAAAAATAATTTATTTAACAGCCGGATTTTCATTTTACTTTAGAACAAGTTTTGCCTTTCTGTGAGGTTATTTGGGTAGTCAATAACACCAATTTTAAATTAGTGTATGTGCGAATTTACTACAAAAATAATATTTGAGATTGAAAATTAGTAAAAAAAATTATGTAAGTTTTTGAACTTTATAAAAGGAAAAGAGAGAATGCATATTTAATGAAATTTGGGGACATTGAGATTTAGTTTAGATTATAATACGGATTCCTTACTGTGTTTATAATTAAGAAGCCATGATGCTTCCAATAATTTTTATCCAGTTTCAAGTATTATGGATGGAGATGCACATGCTGTAAATATAACCAAAAAGGAAGTTACCACTAAATGCAAGCAAAGCATAACAGGAACACTTGTCCCAATAATTCATAATCAAAGGCCCCGTAAATTTTATGTTATTAATCCAGCCAATAAATGTTTTAACTTAAAATCATCATGTTAATCAATGGTTAACCAGAATTAAGAAGACAGTTTATAGAAAGGAAACACAGGTTTATAATGTAATTTTATTTTACTAATTATATGAACCACCATTCCCTAATTTCTATGGTATGTCACCTTCAATAAACAAGTTACATGCTTGTAAAATTATGCGCTAGTTATAATCTTAACTGAATTACACATTGTTAATGTCTCATCTCGCAGTTCAGTTCTGATCAGTATCTTACATAGGGCGTTAAGAGTTTGTAAATGAGCTAATATTTCCATAACGGACAGAGTATTTCAATCTTTGCTATATAATACCTTCCAAACGTATAGAACAAAATGTACCCAGCTAAGAAGAAAAAAATCTCATTTATTTGTTATTATGTTAATTCAGACTAAATTAAGTTTAACGATGGAGAAAAAAACTACTCAGTTGATTTCTCTAATTAAATTAACAATCCAAGGTTTATCTTTAGAATTACCTCATTATATATGATCAAGTAATCAAGTAAAACATCTAGCTTTTTCGTTTTTGATCGAGGAACTAATAAAATAATATATAATTATATTATGATTGATAGCTAATTAAATAAATTACAAACGAAGATCCAAACTCACGTGATCATGTATGTTGTTCTTGGATTCGTAATGTCGATTTGGCAAGCTGGACCCGTTTATATGAATCGTCGATCTCAAATCATGATGATCAGTAGCAAATAACGGCAAAGGATTAAGCATGGAAGAAGAAGTAGTAGAAGAAGAAGAACGATCTCTATTAAAAACTTGTTCATTATTATGATGAGCTGCTGGGATTCTCCAGAGAGCTAATGGACTTCCATTAATAGGTCTGCTTGTACTACTCTGATGATGATGATGAGATGAAGAAGACGAAGAAAACCCATAGAACTTATTATTGGTGTTGTTATTGTTATGGTTGTTGTTAGTAATGGTACTGTAATTCCAAGAAGGGTAAGTTGGTGTTTGAGGTGGGATTGTGGTAGAGCTATGACCAAGGCGATGATAATTAACGAGGCCGTAAAGATGACCGTCAGGGATGACATTACTGTGCGCCATGGTAGATTGTAGGTGTGCACGTTTAGCATGTTGACGTTCACGTTTATGTGCGTTTTGATGGCCTCCTAAAGCTTGTGAAGTAGGAAAGTTTCTGCAACAATAATGGCATTCGAATTTACGATTACTGTCGGCGTTGTTGCTGCTTTCGTTGTTGTTGTTATCTTTTGTATGGTCGACGATTATGCTTCTGTTAGCAGTGATTGAATGATCAGATTCCTGAGTAATTGGAGTAGTAGTAGTAGTTTTATCTCCACTTCCAAACTCTATACCAAAAAGACGAACAGGGGGATTATTATTTCCCTTTAGTGGAACAGATGGAGCAGGACGAATAAAAGGCAACTGTGAAAAAGAGTCTACACTCATAAAATCATGTGTTTCTCTGCTGCTACTTTGATGATTTGCTTTTTCCATGGAATTAAAACAACAAGAAGAAGAAGATCAGGAGAGGAGGAGGAGAAGGATGCAGTGTTTAGGGCTACTACTCGGAAGGAAAAGAATGGAGAGTGGAGCATGTCATGAAGAAAATAATATAATGAGAATTATTTAATGGATAGATGAAGAGAGAGTAATTACTTTTTAGGAATAGAAGTGGTGTGGTGAGGTGGGACCAAGAGGCTTATAAATTGTGGACAATTTGAGGTGATGACCCCATGGAGTTCTGACAAGAGCCACCAAGTGAGTTGAAGAGAGGCTTATGGCTTCTCAAGTACCAACATTGCCTTGCTTTGTTTTCTTTTTCCTTTTAATTTCGACATTTTCATTTCATTTCAATGAACTCATTCATTGTAGCAGTGTAGTACTACTTTTTATCTTTCTTTCTTTTTTTTTCAAATTCTTTCAATTTATCTCTGTGGCTCCTTTTATTTTTCATTATTGGTTGCTGCTTGCTTTAAAAATGACAGTGTTTGTTAAATGTTAAATGAATCTTCATAGTGTTATGTAAGATTATATGAATGTAATTGATAACTATGAGTGTGAGTAATTCACAACCAACTCTTTAAAATTTTACATTTTTAAGAAATTAATTTTTATGGCCCCATTTGTAGTCAATGCTCCCATTGATTATGATTTAAACAAAGTTTAAACTTTATAATACAAATTGAGTATAGCAGGACCAAATTTAACAGGCAAGAGTTTGACTAGTAAAAAGAAGTTATACCCAAAGATGTTAACAAAAAGGACAATGGAATAGTGAATATAGTTCCGACTTCCCGTCTTGAACAGTATCCCACCTGAAGGAGGCATTTACACAGCGGTGGTGTGATGCAAAAAAAAAAAAAACTGATCGGCAGTGATGAGATAAACAAACTAATCACTTCTTCTTTTCTTTATTGTTTAGTTTCCTTCCTAATTCAAGCTAAGTATAAGGTTTTAACACAAGGATAAGGTAGCTGTATCCTGCAAACACACACTGGTCTCTCTTATTCCCTCTCTCTCTCTAGTTGTCTCTCTTCGTGAGAGAGTTGGAGAGACCGGCCCACCAAGGAAGTTCGTCATTTCTTTCTCTGGTTTGCAACTTACAAGCTTTGGTGTTGACTGATGGATACATGTACATGTATCCATGCAGAGAGAGAGAGAGTACTACGATTGAGTAGTTAATTGGTGTTGGTTTATGGCTGAGCTGAGCTGACTTGGTTTATATCTTCTTTTGCAGGGTTTCTCTGTCAAAGCTAGCAGTATTTGCTTGTGGTCCTCACTCCCTCACATCAAAATTTTACTACAACAAACAACAATAACAAATGACTAGCTAGTGGATTGATCATGAGACTGACTATATTACTAATAATACTACCGATCAACTAGTTCCCCATCTTTAAATTTATTAACGCTGCCTGTTCTCTACTTTTTAACCTTATTCCCCACACGAAGTAGTGCGTTATTAACTGTTAACTGCATACCATCCAAGTACACCTTTTTCTGTCTATCTATCACTAGATTTCACACGCACACTCGTCCTTTTTCTTTCTTATTCTTATTCTTACTATTTTTATTTACTTTTGTGAGTAATTCAATGTAAGTCTCTCAATCTTTCATTCTTCTTATAGTCGTTAACCTAGTTAGTAATTTAAAATTCAGCAAACGTACGGAACGGTAAATATATGAGTATTATATGGATTCGAAAAAGTCAAAATCGGTTAAAAATCCTATTAACGGTTGAAGATCCGACAGTAGTTCGAAACGGCATACATACATGTATAATTCAATTTTCTAATGTGAATTCGGCACTAAAAATTCGTCACATACTAAGTCATAAGAAGAGATCTTTTAACATAGTGTTGGTATAAAATATTATAAAATTTACACTTGAAAATGAATTATATATATATAGCATATACAAAATAAACGTCAAATAATGTGTAGTTTACTGATTGGCATTCCACTTAGTGCGTAAGTGGTCATGGGATCGAATCCTTTTATAAAAAAAACATTAACTAAGGTTAAGGTCAAAGTACATGAAAATAAGCCCAGTAAACTCAAAGCACGAAAATGGGATGTAATAAATGGGTCGAGTAACTTAAAGTACACGGAAATGGAACTTAAAAGTAACCGAATTAAACGACCGTTCAATTCGCGAATAACTCGGAAAGGTCATATAACACACGAACCTTGTTCCATTTCTAATACGGCGTGTTGATAACTAGGATCATTCACATATTCTTTTACTAAATGACTAGATAGCTACAGTACTAGGGCTGAGCTAATTAACCAAACCTAGCCAGTTACTAGGACTGAACAACTTGATCACTCAGACCGGCATAAATTACCCTGTTAAACCCTATATTGGTTGTATAAGATTTCATCGGAGGCTAAATTATGTTTTGATTTTTTTTATTTTATTTTTTAATCCGTAAAGAAGAAATAATTGATTAAAAAAATGGGTACAACATGACCGTCCTATCAGCATATAAATTGGATTTTATACATTATTTGTCTACTGTCTACATGTAATTCACCTAGCAGAGAGGATACAGTGTTTAGCTAGTATCTCAGACCAAGACAACACTTTGACCCTCGTTAATGGTGATAAATGTACTAAATGGGTATAAAGTGTCTCCAGCTAAAATAATACAGTAGTAAATGTCTTTTTCTTTTTTAGAAATTCGGTGTATATTAGAAAAAAATGAAGCATAGGTTACAAATATAAATCCATGTACAAGATCACACTCCCAACTAAAGAGAGGGTAAATGTCTAAGGATTTTTTAAAACAGCATGTAGATGTACTTTCATGGGAAAATAAGCCAACAAGATGCAAACCACATGGTAACTGTTGTAACCTATGCTTAGTCAAAGAATCTAGTAAGTTAATCTAGTTGTTGCGGAGTCCTTCTCGCGCATTTAATGCAGATTACTAGCACTAGTCTTCCGATTTTGCAGATTACTTGAAGAAACTACTGTTAATTGTAGGGAAAATTGGAAATGTGTCCCGGAATTATACCCCTTATTTGGGGATATATCTTCTAACGGAAAAAATTAAGGAATATATCCCAGACATCCATTTTGGTCGTTAAGTGATTAACTTTTGCATGCGTGGATTCACATGTGGGTTTAATTTTCTATTTCTACCCTTAACTACGTCCTACGGTCCGATTAGAAAGAGTGGACACGTGTTATAATCTGCAAAGCTTCACCACACGTATGGTTGGCATGTGTGAAAACACACATGTTATTGGCACGATTTTCCCTATTTGTCTACTCAAATAATTCCCAAAAGAAACAGTGAGAACTGAGAGAGATAGATCGAGAGAAGAACAGATAGATAGATCGAGAGAAGAACAGGTCGAGATAGATAGATCGAGACACTGAGATATTGCTGTTTTATCGAGAGACACACTTGGAGCGATCAACCTCTATAGCTGTTGGTGTGACTGTTGTAAACAGAGAAGAAGATGATGGGTTTGATTTGAAGAAATCAACCTCCATAGCTGTTGGAAACAGGTATTAAGTCTTAACCCCTTTCTTATAATCTTTGTATGTAACTTCAGATGGGTTTGATTTGAGTTTTGGTGGAATTTTTTTTAGGGTTTTTTCAAATTGAAATTGGGGTTCAGCCTAATTTGAAATTAGGGTTCAACCTAGAGTAGTTTTGTTGCATGTTAAGCTACCGAAACAAACAGTAGACATACTTATTCCGCTGCTGATAGGGTTTTGCTGCACAATAACAATTTCAATCTCAGGCACAATCACATTCGCAACCACAGGTCCTGTCTACCCAACAAGGCCCTCAGTCACAACAAAATCAGATTCAACCGCAGATGCGTCACCACCAACAGCTGCAGCAACCATCAATGATTAAGCTTCTTCAATACAGTCGTTTAATTCGTCACAACTGAGTAAACTAACCAGATTACCATTGTCTATTAATAGAGATAATAATACTGAATAAGGTTCTTAACACAACTGATTCAAACTTACACCATTAGGACTTGGCAACCAGAGTTACAGTAAAATGGTGTTCTTAATTAAAACAGCATATTAGTTGGGACCCGACAATTGCGGCGAATTTTTGTCATTTTTTAAAAACTGAGGGGTAGTAAGGTAAGAATATTAGGATTTTTTATATTTTCAAAGTTTCAAAATTTTTTGACCGTTGGATCGTAGATGACGCGTGTCGACAATCTACAAATTTGGGACTTGTGAGAATCAAAATTATAAGACATGGGTAAAATTGTCCGAATTTGGCATGTGTGGTCTCACACATGTGCATTTTTCATCACTTAACGGCCAAAATGAATGTCTGGGACATATTCCTTAATTTTTTCCGTTAGAGGACATATCCCCAAATAAGGGGTATAATTTGGGACATGTTTCTAAAAATCCCTTAATTGTACACCATTTATGCTTACTTGAAGAATTTAACTAGTTAATCTAATTGTTGCAGAGAGTGCTTCTCGCGCATTTAGTGCAGATTAATTATAGTCTTCCGATTTTTCGCCACACTATGGAGAAATTAAGGCGGAGTTGTCCTACATAAAGCTTTAAAGACCTCTTTCAATCCCTTAAACAGTGTTGACAGTTTTTTCACTATACCGATTTTACTTGATGAATATTGATTACATTAAGTTTAGGTTCATCACAGACAAGACAACAGCAGCTTACTAATTATTGATGGAGTGCAGTAATAACGATAAAGCTAATTCTGATGGTGTCTTGTCCTTGTCGTTGCTTTCATTGTTGTTACTTGAATTATGGAACTTATAAACCCATCTTCCCGATCTCTTGATGTTGAGTTCCTCCTTCATAGAACCGCATGTTTAGGCAACGAGTAATGCTGATCCATTGATTATGAGCTTCAAATTTAATTACAAAGGAGATTACCAGTGCTGCACACAGGGGGCAGAATATATACATAGTTGTGGGTTTATGCGTTGTACTAGCAAATTATTATAAATATAAAAATACATAGTTGATAAGTTTGAAGCAAAACGAACAAAAAACTATTTAGCTTTTGTGGTTTGTCGGAATAGCAAATTATCTGTGGTACTATTTGCCGTGGATCACACGATTCACGCACCCACTGCAAACGAGAATTTTTCCTAGCATAACAAAAGGTCGAGGTGACAAGTACTAACAGCTAACGCGACCGAAGTCTTTAGAAATATAGGGCCGCATCTTAATTTATAGTTCTAAGTCAACTTAACCGAAGCTTATGATTGAATAAGGTCAGTTCATCAGCTTTAGTCTCTTTTCTAGGATGTCAATTTACCTCTACAGGGAGCATCATTCATGTAAACCATGTGCAATTGAGCATCATCACTAGGGACCGATATGACCATTTTGTCCTTTCAGAAAGGGTAAAAGACAGTATGGTTTACACACAAGATGACAATTCGGAAAAAGTTAATGATGGTGTTAACAAATGCCACATTATTCCTTCAAGGTAACTGCCGCCCTAGGAAAATTAACGCAAGAATTTAGATGCCAACAAAACAATTTACCATATATACTGCCAAGACACTGAATAACTAGCTAGTTCGCCAAACTTCTGTAAGAAATGCTACCATGCTAATTGGTGCCGACGTTGTGATTGTCTAATGAACATATGAATCACGTGACTAGTATTGGTGAACAACTAAGCACTATTAGTTGATTACTTACACAAAACCAATTTAGGTTTTTAACTATATTACAGTGTTTTATGTATGTCTTGGCGAATCAATCTGTTGTTCAAGATAGAAAATGACGTCTATTTCAAATCCAATAAAGACAATCCATCAAATTAAAATGCTTCAGGATAAAAATAAACTAGAGCGTTGGTTGATTAGTGGTTTCATTTTCATCATATTCTTTGTTTCACGGTTCTCAAATCAAATTCCTAGTAAACACAACATTTTCTACGTATCTTAGGTTTTTTTTTATCCTTTTTTTTATCCTTTTTTTCTCGGCAAATCTAAGAATTAGATTGATGAAAAGCTTACAGGAATTAAACGAATTACAATGAAGGTGCAGTGATTTGGTGGTAAGGATTCGTACATTCACAATGTTTAGATTATAGTTGAGAAATAAGTTGCTCATGTGATTTACCAACTCAGTATCAAAACTTAGAACCCAGAATTAGGATTTGACTCATTAAGGGAGTTGAATCAAAAGTATAAAGGAGAAGTAAACAATTAGGAAAGAGAAGTTCAAGATTAAATTTATTCGATAAGAGTGTATTTTATCTACAAATTGAGTCTTAGTGGATATATATACAAAAGATGATCCACATGTTTAATTATTATGTGATCAGTGAGGACCAGTTACATTTCACATATGCACTTGGATCCAACAGACCACTTTACATTTCTCACATCTTCCTGGAGACGTCTGATCTGTATTATTGCATATTCCAGCTCTTTCAAGTGCTCATCTTGTCAGCTACAGATAACTCTACTGCTTCCAGCTACAAAATCCAGGTCTTCGATATCTAGTCAGTTTTTTATCTCGAACAATATACTTCTCAGCTCCCAGTTTTATATTCCATATAGTTGTAATCCTGTTTATATGGCTTGAATTGTTACCTCATGACTTTAGATGTTGTCACGTGATTCAGGTGATTATAGATCTCGACTCCAAATTTCTTCTTAGCTTTCAGCTATTAGCACTGACGGCTTCCAGCTACGGGTATACACGGTATTTTGTCATCTAAATATTTTCCCAGTTTAATTAAAGCTAGTTTTGAGACTTACCTTTAATTAAACTGTAGGTTATATGACATCAGCTCCTTGGGTATGAATCTATTTTAACTTAAAGCCCGTTTACAAGTGTTTTAATAACTTTTCATCTCCTTACTTATTTGAGGTACTTTCTGGATCATTCTTTTGGTGATTACCACCTATATTTTCCTCCAGTTTCATCGAAAATTAGTTTCAGTTCTAACTTTCGATTAAACTGTGTGAGTGAATTGTTTGTGTTCAATCTTTTCTGCTGGATTTATATAGTAATGTTTACCCTCTTTGAAGAATATGAATAGTTTAGTTTACTTTTTGGATGATTATCACCATCAAATTGTGTATTTTCCACTTACTATAATTCGTTTACTCTTTTATCATGCCCATTCTTTATTGGTTGAAAAATAAATTTTACATACAGGTGCCAATATTTTTCTTTCCTCCTTTCATAAAGGAACATAATCGATTAATTTTAGGCTTATTCCAAATTTCATTTTTCGCTCTTTTCATCTTCTGAACTTCATAATTTAAGATTTTAGGGTTTTATCGGTCTTTTAAAAACTTTCTTAACTTCAACCAAGCTACTCAATTTCAATGGCGAAACCACAAATTCCTACTCCTGCTAACAAAATCTTTGAAATATATTAATATCCCTTCTGATCTTGGGATTCAAGCTCGCATCTTCCCGAGCCGTATGAAATTAAGGTTGGGACTGTTAAAGATCTTGTTAATGATGAGCTTCGTATCCCTGAGTCTCATCTCCAATTCAGATTTTAAATCCTTGTTCAATTTTTCGTTCACCAATTTTTATTAATTATTAATTAATGTTATTCCCCCGCGGAGATATATTGAATCCAAAAAAAATTCGCTTCTTTAATTATGATATTGAGTACAATAGCACTGTTGTTGAAGACAAGCAGGTTACTGTTGAAGTTCTTCATATTTCTCTTCAAGTTTCTTCTTCTCAATCCTCTTATATGAAGAAGAAGAATAAAGTTACTGAACTTTTGTTGACAGCGGAGCTTTCCAACAAGTTTTTTGCTGAGGCGAAATTTAAAGCCAAATATAATCTGGATATTAAGAAATATCCAATCATCTTTTATAGTTTTGGGGAGTTTGGCAGAGCTCCTTCTTCGGTTGATGTCAAAGTGAATCTTCAATTTGACGCATGTAATTTTTTATCTTTTGCTCTTTTTCATCATATTATTTTTTATGTTTTTCAACTATCTTACATATTTCTTTGAATTTATTTTGTATCTAACAACTAGTAAGAGGAAATTTACATCTTTATCTGAGAATCTTCCCTTACAAAAGAGTTAAGGGTACGCCTAACTCTTTAGAGTTATTTTCTAGCCTTGTTGATTGCAAAGAGTCAATTACTGGTGATAACCAGTTTGCCTTATCGATTTTTTTGAGTCTTTCTCAAGCTAAAGAGATTCGACCTCTAACCCGGCTTTCCATTCCTTAAGCTGAGTTAGATCATGCTGGTGTTCAGTTTGAGGTAACTTCAATCTTTTTCTTTCTTGCTAGTTTCAGCTTTCTTAAAACTTTATTTTTAACTAACATCTGTTTTTATCTTTTACAACTGTTGAAAAGATTTATATATCAGATTGAGAGGATTCGCTTTCAGCAGAACTTGATAAAATGTTTCCTTTTTTTTTTGTACAACACGTTGTTTTTTTTTAGTTTATAGTATAGAATTAACAATAGTCATTTATTAAAGACGACTGAATGTAGATCGTCAATCTGAGGTGTTATCCAGCCACTATAGACAACGTTGGTCCCGTACAATTAAATATGGGGTGTAAAAGAAATGTAATAATTTTTAAACCTAATAGCCAATAAGAAAATGGATTTTTTTTACCTCAAAATATTTACACCAATCAAATTTTACCAAATGTCCTCACCAGATTCCCGCATCACAAAAAACTTATTTAGGCCAATAGCAAATAAGGATTCCACGTCCATGTCTATAAATATTTACTGCCCAAAAAGATTAACGGGAATTCTATCGGATCCCCCAATTGGTGTAGCATTACTCTTTATTTATTTATTTCAATTATTCTTCACCGTTACTGTTCACATCTTCTCAATTCAAACATCCTCCTCTTTCATCCAAAGATAAGTCTCTGTCCTTTTCTTTCTCTATGGTCTCTAAAGCACACATGATAACCCAGAGTTTTGTGGTCCTCAAGACCACTGTATTTGAGACTAGAGAGCTGCTTCAAAGAGAGGTACCTTCTTTTAAGGGTTGTTTCATTATAATCTGGCTCATATAAATGAAAGGACAGGCATCTCTCCTAAACCTAACCAAAAGAAGTGCGACTGATCATCCTTAATTTCATGCATTCCTTTAAACCTTCTTTGTCATTGAACTCAGCATCTCATAATATACAAAGGAGTTAAGAGAGGATGAGCCTGAGGGGACCATCTGAAGGCACTATTGTTTTGCCACTGCGAGGTGTAAACTTAATTGTTTTTGTATTTTACCCACCAAACAGGTCGCTATCTTTGGATAGAAAACCCTAATTCTCTAGTATGGGTTTATTCTGGCAAACATTGTTCTTAACATGGCATCATTCTTCTTCATTTGCATTCTTTCTTTCTCTCTATATATAAATCTGACTGCTGCTTTATTATCAAGGAAGGGAAGTCGTTTTCTCATCGTTCTTCCCGTTAGTTGGCTTGATGGGACGTTTGTCTTTGGAGTTGTTTGTTTCGGGGGTCACCATATATACCCAAAATCTGTTTGTGTCAATACAAACTACAAAGTGCTCGATCCAGTTCGATCAGTGATGTGTGTGGCCGACATGGATAGATGTAGAGAAATGATACCAGAAGATCTGCAGATATTTACAAGTGATCGAGCTAGATAACAACACATCTTAAAATATGCACGTGGAGTTAAGAAGACCATGCAAATGGAATACAAGAAATTAATTTGTGTACGGAGATCAGTCAGAATTCCATCTACTTGTTTTATGCATCACGTATGATCGTGCAGATTCCATGGTTATATGCAAATTGGGGTTTAAATTGCCACTCAGAAAACAATTAGGACTTAAACAATCTCAAACAAATAAGAACGAAAATGGTACTACATAAAAAATGCTCCTATAATATGTAAGTAATTTTTTTCTCGTGTAAAAACTATAAACAAGCTGATAGTAGAAAATTCACAAAATCTGTAATTCTAAAGACGAAGTTGTGAAACAACACCCTAACAAGCTGCCAAAGCATTGAGGAAACAATAAATTTAATCAAATTATTTTATATACTAGTGAGAGTATATATACGGTGTATACGTATGTATTGGATTCTTTTAGCAACATAAAATTTTAAAATAATAAAAAAGTTATTTGAAAATAAAAAATAATATTTTTATTTATACTCATTACGTATATAATTTAGAAAAAAAATCGAATATATAAATTTTATAAATATTTCATTTATATCTTAAAAAAATATATAAAATTAAAGTTCGTTAAAAGCAAAGCTAGTGGGTGGGTGTGTTGACTAATTTACCAATTGCCCCATACAATGGGATGGAAAAACATAAAATTTGGATTGATAAATGAGCATTTGAAGAAGTTTGCCAAATGAGGGTCAAGTTGAGTTAATTGAATCAATCTAAGCCTATCGGCTTAACTTGAACCGAGAAAATAATATTTTATATTATAATAATTAGTTAAGTTAGTTATAATTATTACTTTATTATATTATATAAACAACGAGTTCCATTTATTAGATTTATCATATTATTTTAATAAAAATAGGTCCTATTCAATTTAAAAATAATATTAGTATATAAAAACGGATTTCATTTGTCAAATTAGCTAATATATCCATCTATTTGTTAATTTACCACTATAAAAAATTGAATTTAA
Organism: Papaver californicum; assembly: GCA_023531435.1. NCBI lineage: Eukaryota > Viridiplantae > Streptophyta > Magnoliopsida > Ranunculales > Papaveraceae > Papaver > Papaver californicum. Next base: position 1,681,517 of record JAJJMC010002511.1, on the reverse strand, counting down.
CATACGACGTGACTTGATATATTGACTAAAATATCAATATCCACTAGAATTACTCTAATAAATTTTAAAATTAACGATATTTTTATAAATATATAAACATGTGTTTAATATATAATTTTATCTTATTATTTTAATTAAGATACCTATTTTTTATATAGTATAAGAATAAGAACGGACGACCAAAGTCAATAGTTGTAAAAATATACCGCCACGAACAAAATTTAAAACATGCCTGTGAAAGGAAAGACCAGTTTCAAATACTGATAACGGGTACGTATTGATATTTTATGGCACACTGAATTGGGTAAACTACTGGTGTTACTTTATCACAGGATACGTGTACAACTATATACATGTTATCTTAAGCGTACCCCAATAAATTCTATATAGTTGAGAAACCATTAAACTTAGTAGTTAAGTCTCTGCAAGTAAATTTGAGATTTCTTTCCGCCTCACATGACTTTGTCAGTTTTCCGCCAAAAGTCAAACACTTTGAGAATTTTCTTCTTTTTTTTTTTTTTACATAAATTGTAAGTTTTTAACAAGGGTTAGAATTATAAAATTATTTTCTACCTAGCAGCAGAAATATAAAAAGATATGCACATATTTATATGTATATGTCTAGTTCTATAACAAAACACGAAATACTGTATCTTTACTTATATATTCCGCAAGCAAATTAAGAATATAGATTTTCAATGAATAACTAAAACATTTTAAAATGGTCTTCCAGCCTCCTTAATATTCACAATATTTATGTCGTATCGAACTAGTCTCAAGTCGCATAAATTCCACATCTGAATTCCTTGAACTTGTCTCGAGTGCGCATCGATGTTCCAATAACATTTATCAAATTTGGAAATAGTGATGCAGCGGATAATAAAGAAAAGAAAGAAAAGAGAGGTTTTGTCCATACTTCAAATATTCCTAGGAATATCGACTATGAACAACGATAATTACTTAGACTTCGGTTTCCCGACTTTAAATAATAATCGATTAAACTTGAACAAGTTTAAGAAATTAATTCTTATTAATCAAATTCAACTGCTTAAAACAATATATGGAGGACTCTTTCATAGACTTGGGGAAAAACCCAAACTTTCTAGTCAAGAAAGGATGAAAAAAAAAAACTTGAACCGACTCAAACCCTAATTTGCTATTTTTGGCAAATTTTGGTCGACCAAAAATAATGAAAATACTCATAAAATAAAACTATTTGCCGCAAACGGAGACCCAAACGGACTCCTAACGAAGAAGTTATTAACAAACCAAAAACTTTCCTAAAATAGCAAAAACACATATTTGAAGCCATAAACCATGAAATTTGACTAAAATCTGAAGACCATGAGACGTAATCGTTCATGTCTTAATCGTTGGCCCGTTTCCAATTAAAATGGACCCCTCTTGAGCTAAATTACGACACTCGAGTCTTTAGCCTCTAAATAGGTTATAGTCTGCTCATCTGCATCATTCTCCCGGGGTTGAGAGAAATTCGCCCTTGAATTTTTTGGTCATCATCAGAATTATCACCATTAGACAGCACCAAGTGTTTGACATTAAAAACATCATAATTCTGGATGTGACTTGGAAGCTTTAACTTGTAGGCATTAGGATTAATCTTCGCGATAATTTCCAAGCAACCAATCTTGCGCGCCTTCAGTTTGTTATACTCGTCAACTGGAAAACGATCCTTTGTCAATATTGCCCACACAAAATCTCCTACTGCAAAATCCACAACTTTGTGTTTCTTATCTGCCGCCTCCTTATACCTCTCATTAGCTCGAAGCAATTGTTCTTCAACCAACCTGTGAACCTGTTGCAACTGTTGGATACGTTCTTCGGCACGAACTTAAATTCTCTTCATATCAGGAATAGGTACTAAATATACTGATGCTCGTGGATTATAGCCATAAACAACCTCGAACGGACTCATACCCAGACTACGGTTTACTGAACGATTAAATGCAAATTCAGCTTGGCAAAGTTTCTGATCCCAACTCTTCGGATTGTCTCCAACCATACGTCGTAGTATATCACCCAGCGAACGATTCACAAATTCTGTTTGGCCATCACTTTGAGGATGATACGCACTACTGAAGTTAAGCCTTATATTAACTAATTTCCACAGGGTTTTCGAGAAATAACTAAGGAATCTTGTGTCTCGATCACTAACAATTGAACATGGCAATCCATGTAGACGATACACTTCATGGAAGAACAATTCAGCTACCTTCAGTGCATTAGTAGTCTTCTTGCAAGCAATAAAATGGGACATTTTTGAAAAACAGTCAACAACTACAAATACTGAATCATGTCCCCTCTGAGTTCGAGGTAAACCCAATATAAAATTCATGCTCAAATCTGTCTAGGGTTGACTTGGAGCTTTCAATGGCATGTACAACCCTGCATTAGTTGTTTTTCCTTTTGAAACTTGACAAATTCGACATCTATCCACGAATTTAACAACTTCATGCCTCATTGTTGGCCATTAATATAACTTCGAAACAAGTTGGAAAGTATTATACCTTCTCATGTGCCCCTCGTCATGTACCTTCTTAATAATCTTCAATCGGAGACTAGAATCAGGAATACACAATTGGTTACCTTTGAAGAGAAATCCTTCATGCAAAAGGTAATCACTTTATTTGCCTGAACTGATATCATCCACAGTCTCCGCAAATTTCGTATCGGTTAGAATATGGTCATAATATGAATCAAAATTATTACCTCAGTTCGCATGGTGTTGAGTATCATACTCCTTAAGCTTAAGGCATCAGCAACTTGATTCTGCCACCCAGCTTTGTGTTTTAGTACAAAAGTGAACTCTTGAAAATAACCATCCCACTTACCATGTCTATAAGAAATCTTCTCTTGACTGTTGATGTGTTTCAAAGAATCATGATCATAAAACATAATGAACTCGTTATGAATTAGATAGTGACGACAATGCTTCAAGGCTTGAACTATAGCATAAAACTCCACATCATAAGTACTATAGTTGAGCTTAGCACCATTCAACTTCTCACTGAAATACGTTATAGTTCGTCCTTCCTGACTAAAAACAGCTCAAATTCCCACCTTCGATGCATCATAGTGTAGTTCAAACAGCTTCCTGAAATCAGGTAAGACCAATAGTTGTGCAGTTATCAGTTTTGTATTGACAGCTTCAAAGGCTCCGTCAGCTTCCTCAGACCATGAAAACTTTCCTCCTTTCATGCATTCAGTAATGGGTACTATAATGGTGCTGAAGTGGGAAATAAAGCGCCAGTAAAAAGAAGCGAAACCATGGAAACTCCTTACCTCGTGCGATGTAGTAGGTGTAGTCCAATTTCTCACAGCTTCAACCTTGGACTCATCTACCTTGATTCCATCCTTGGTGACGACATAACCGAGAAATATAACTCGATCTGTCATGAATGAACACTCTTTGATGGCCGTAAATAATTCCTCCCTGCGTAGAACTGAGAGAACTTCTCGAAGATGTTGAACATGCAAGTCCATATTATCACTATAAAAAAGAATATCATCGAAATAAACAACCACAAAAGTACCGATAAAGGGTCCGAGTACTTGATTCATGATGCATATGAATGTACTTGGCGCATTGGTCAACCCGAATGGCATAACCAGCCACTCATATAATCCTTCTCGAGTTTTGATAGCAGTCTTCCACTCATCACCTTCACGAATTCTGATCTGATGGTACCCACTCTTCAAGTCGAGTTTGTTAAAAACATTTGCTCTACACAACTGATCTAACAAGTCATCCAATCTGGGAATTGGAAAACGGTATTTGACAATGATTTTGTTATTGGCTTGACTGTCAACATACATTCTCCACGTTCCATCTTTCTTTAGAATCAGCAAGGCTGGTACTGCACAAGGACTTAGACTCTGTCGGATCAATCCTTTCTATATCAAATCTTCCACTTGACGATGAAGTTCTTCATGTTCCTTAGGAATCATTCTGTAATACGCTTTATTTAGCAAGTTTGATCTAGGAACAAGATCAATACAATGTTGTATATCCCGGAGAGGTGGTAGCTCGTCCGGAAACTCGTTAGAAAAAAAATCCATAAATTTCTTAATTAAAGGTTGAGCTACAATGGGAATACTACTTTCATATTGTTGTTCTTCTTTGCCAATCAACACATACAATTCAACTGCATCTTCTACCTCATCTTCAAATTGCTTAAACGACAAGAGATTGGTAGCTTCTCTAGTAGATGGTGTAGGTGAAATCTCTTTACTGGGTACAAGTATTATACGTACGTCTTTCCATAAAAAACTATAGGTATTCTTATACTCATCATGACTACTTTTCCTGTCAATCTCCCATGGATGACCCAACAACAAGTGACAAGCATCCATACTAGTAACGTCACACCATATTTTATCTTTATATTTGTTACCAATTGAAAAAGAAATCAAGCAACGTTTGTTTAATTTTACCTCATTCCCTCTCTTAAGCCAAGAAAGCTTGTATGGATGTGGATATGCCTTGGTTTCCATCTTGAATCATTTCACGACCTCTTCATCAACAATATTCTCGCAACTTCCTGGATCAATAACTAGACGACAAAACTTTTCCTTCGACCGTACATGTCGACTAAAATATATTGGTACGCAACCAGTTGTCGCCTTCATCTTTACGTGAAGTGAAACAACTTCTTCTTACTACAAAGTTCACTCCTTTATCTCCATCAACTACTCCATCGACAGGTTCAGAATCATCCTCATGATCCTCTTCATAATCAGTTACCCATCCATCTTCTTCACGGTCGTTTTCAGTAAAAAATACCTTGTTCGCTCGTTCTGCTTTTTGACAGTCACTGGCTTTGTGTCATATTCTCCGTACTTATTACACCTACCTCCAAAAGTGGTAACTGTGGTTTTATTTGTTGTTGATGAAGAATTAAGTTTACTAGCAGTACTAGGTGCTGAAGTACTACGGTTACTTGCTGGAGATGCTGCCACATTGATACCCCAATTTAAGCTTCTACGCCCTACTTGTTTCTCTATATGCATTGCTTTATGATGTGCATCCGAAATAGAGCAGCAATCAAACATGTTGAGTGTATCATGATATTGTTGAGGGAGACCATTTATATAGCGAACGACTTTTTGTTTATCTGACTCTGACAAGTCGGTAAAACTCCTTGGTGTAATCGTCTATAGAACGTACTCCGTTGCGTAGGTTTTGCAGCTGCTGGTACATCAATCCAATGTAGTTATATGGCAAAAACTTTGTTCTCATGTGTTTCTTCAACTTCTCCCATGATACTAACTTCTGTTTTCCTTTATGAATGCGTAGCAGCTTGTGTTGTTACCACCACGAATTAGCCATCCCACGAAACATAGTCGCTACCAACGAAACTCGTTTGTTATCTGGTACTTATTTGAATTTTAATACTTCATCAACTGTATTTACCCAGGAGAGAAACTCTTCCGGTTCCAAACCACCATGAAATTCTGGGATCTCCACTTTTATTCCTGCCTTCCAGCGATCAGAATCCTCTCATTGATTTATTCTACCTTTGTGATGCCCTCTAACAAAAGGGTTAGCGTTATCATCTTCTTCTTCCTTCCGAAGGTTATACCGACCTAGCAAACCTTGGACGTCTTCAATGAATTCTTCTCTAGATATCCATGGAATGAAACCTTCTAGCCTCTTCCTCAACCTCGACCCTGACCGATTACTACTCTTGGTGGCATCTTATCAACCCTAGAATCGACTTTGTTGTGATACCAACTGATGCAGCGGATAATAAAGAAAAGAAAGGAAAGAGAGGTTTTGTTCAGATTTCAAATATTCTTAGGAATATCGACTATGAACAACGATAATTACTTAGACTTCGGTTTTCCGATTTTAAATAATAATCGATTAAACTTGAACAAGTTTAATAAATTAATTCGTATTAGCCAAATTCAACTGCTTAAACCAAAATATGGAGGACTCTTTTATAGTCTTGGGGGAAAACCCTAACTTGCTAGTCAAAAAAGGATGAAAAAAAACCTAAACCGACTCAAACCCTAATTTGCTATATTTGGCAAATTTTGGTCGAACAAAAATAATGAAAATACTCATAAAATAAAACTATTTGCTGCAAACGGCGACCCAAACGGACTCCCAACGATGAAGTTATTAACAAAATAAAAACTTTTCTAAAATAGCAAAAACACCTGTTTGAAGCCCTAAACGATGGAATTTGACTAAAATCTGAAGACCATGAGACGAAGTCGTTCATGTCTTGATCGTTGACCTGTTTCCAATTAAAATGGACCCCTCTTGAGATAAATTACGACACTCGGGTTTTTAGCCTCTAAATAGGCTATAGCCTGCTCATCTGCATCAAATAGTTAATGCTTAATCCCCAAAATACACTCTAGCTTAACGCCTTGTTCGCGAAGAATACATCATAAATTGCTACCTTGAGCTTAAAATATGTCACTTTAGCACTTTGCTCAAAGACAAGCCACGAATTATACGTCATCCCTCTTGTACGCGCCACAAACAAGGAACAACTCCTTCAAAGACGTATTGTGCCTCTGAGTTAGGCTAACCCTAGCCATTTCTTACATTAGCGCCAGGATAGCACTAGTCTCCTGGCTTAGCACCAAATTGGCGCTAGTTCCTTGCCCTAGCGCTAAAAGGGCAAACTTATTTGGCTAGTGGTGACCTAACCCTAGCGCTAAAGGTGCTAGCTTCTCCAGCCAAGAAACCTCCCAGCCTAAGCATATTGGACACTGGCCTCTTAGCTAGCAAGCGCATTGGCGCTAGCGTCCTAGACCTAGCAGCGTCCCGGTCACAAGCATCCTTGGCAACAAGTGTCCTTCGTAACAAGCATCTTTGGCCATAAGCGTCCTTGGCCACAACTCCCTTTCCACAGTTTTCTTGGTGCAAACGTTCTTATCTATAGCATATTAGTGCTAGTTGCCTTGGCTTAGCAGCACTAGATATCTTAGGCTTAGCAGCGTCGTAGCCTTTGCGCTAGCCTCTTTAGTAGCGTTTTAGCCTTTGTGGCTAAAAAGATACCTTCATTGCTAGAAGCTAGCACATTAGCTTTGCTTTTAAAACGCTAGCACATTAGCTTTTACGCCTAATGAGCTAGCACATTACCATTTTTGCTAAGAAGCTAATGCTAGCCTTGTTAGTTGCTTCCCTCAAAAATACGCCATTCTTTTCAATATTAGTATAATGTCAACGCTAATCTTATATGGTTATCTAATAAGCCTTCTTGCTTAAGAAGCTCTTTACAATCTTAGCCTCAAACGTCTTTCAGACTTATGCCAAGTCACTTCCAAGCTAACATTTGACTATTAAAATTATGCCATAGTATTTCAAAGTTAGTATGTGACCACTAAACTTACCAAACTTGACACTAATCAGCCTGATTATCAATTTAGTGGGTTACGCAACTTGCCTCACTTACTTAGCAAGTTCTTTGACTTGACTTGACTTGACTTGACCTAATCAAAATAGTAGTGGTCCATGATTCCACTATAATTCTACGAGATATCAAATACAACACATTGGGGGATTCTCATTGGGGTATTGGTTTGGTTGTCTATTCATGCGTTGTGGCAACACATCCACGAACAAGAAGGTGACAAGTAGTGGGACAGTTACAAGACAATTGAGAGAATGGGGAGTAGTGGCCATACAAGTCTTCCTTGTTTTTCGGACATGACTCCACTACAATCTCCACAATCGTTACTCCTCCACTTCTTCTGTAACTTCCACTACTTACGAGAAATCAGTGTGTCTCATTTAAATTATAAATATATGGTTTCATCTATTCGAAACTAAGACTAAGAAATACAGAATTAACGATCCATCTCAGAGATAATTCATTCTTCTTTACACACTACACTTACTCATCACACTGAGATTTCTCAACCTTCTTTGCTTCCCTCCCCTAAGACTTACCCAATCTTCTTCACCTTTGTGATCGAAGCAGGACGTAAACAGCCATTTTTTGGTTTAAGCTCGTTTTGTTCGAGCTTGAACTCTCGAACCTACTTGAAAGTACTATTTTACATTATATTTGTTTTTACTCTAAAACACTTTGTTAGACCGGCTTCAAAATACAAGCATCACTGTAATGTAACCCATGATAAAAATTTATAATTTTGGCAGGAATATTTTTGTGGTGATTGTAGCGGTGATACTAGTCAGTTCATCATGGATGAGGGCTCATCTGTTAATTGGGCAAGTCATCTATCAAATTTTTTATTAGTTTAAGGCGGTCGAGGAGGAAATGATATGCAGGTTAAGTTTGTCTGTTATGTCTTTTGTGGGGGCAAGTATGCATTGTGTGATTGGTATGTTTATTCTTTATGGGTCTAGATAACTAAAATTTTGGAGAAAAAAAATTAACTGACCTATCAATGAAAAATCCAGATTATATTAGATGCGGGAAGTTGTTTGGCGATGGTTGTGGGAAAAAAAATAAATCCTGAAATATTTATCGTTGGGTGAAACTATGGATTCTCGTTTTAAAATGAAAGAGTAATAGTATAGAAGGCGGTATAATAAATAGTTTGGATCGTGAAAGTAAGTGGGAATACCGTGGGTGTATGTAAATATAGAATGAATGTGAAATCTTAAAATCGTTATTTTAACTCGATCAAAAGACTTTTGTAAAGCAAAATTTTATACATAAAATGGTGTCACAATCAACACTAAACATGATCATTAACTATAAATAAACTATTTTAATTATTGATACCGATGGTGATGGTGATGATGATAAGACTAGACCTGATTATCAAGTGATTCACAAAATCAGAAACAGTCAACATCTTCAAGCTTCTTAATTTGAGGTTGACGTATAAATATACCCTACCATGACTTGTGTTTGGGCAGAAATCAAATCAACCCAAAACAACCTAATTTCAACATCTAAAATGATCAAAGAGAAGAAAATTCAACTCAGGGTTTAACGTGGTTCGGCTTTATTATGCATACATCCACGGGTAAGAAGATTTTGATTTTATTGATCCATTTGAAGATAGTTACAAAGTTACAGAGCATGAATGAAAAGTTTGGTGAAGAACCATCGCCCCTTCTCCGGATCAGAGAAAACCGATCCCCCTCTCTTTTCTTCTCCTTT
>JAJJMC010002511.1:1640484-1672391 GCA_023531435.1 Papaver californicum | reverse complement strand
TTGGTACGATCCCTGCATCGATCCTTGGTACGATCCCTGCATCGGGCCTTGGTACGATCCCCAGTACGATCCCTTGGTTCGATCCCCGGATCCCTAGTGCGATCACCGGTACGATCCCTTGGTTCGATCCCGGATCGGGACATCCTGTGCTCCACTGATATTGTTGCCACGTGTCAGAGCAACTTTTTGGTACTCACAACTTGCATTGTATCGAATCTGGTCGGTAAATGTTATCGTTGTTCACATGAATATCGTCCTACTGATTACTTGATTCGCCATTTTCTATGGTCCATGCTTCTTTTTTTCTACTTAGTGTTGGAGTAATCGAGCAAAGAAAAAGGTAATAACATTTTTAGTTTCTCTAATTTTCTAGATATTTTTTGGGTAGTTATAGTTGAATTTGCCAACGGTTTTATTGGTATTACAGTAAAATTGTATATAAGAGTACTCAATATATCATTCCATTCCTTCTCCGATACGATATGAATGTACAAGCATTTGCTTGCTATAGTTGTAGACTGTTTTTTTCTTATCGCGATGTATGTACGTGCTAATGGTTTGATTATGAATAAAAAACAACAGGGAATGTAACTCAATGAAACCATAAAGCGAAACAGGTATACACATGCATATACTTGAATGTTAACTTTTGTAATAATTTCTAATCTTAGCAATTTATAAAAATGAGGGACATGGCATGAACTTGTGCAGTTGTTATTATTGGTGCTTGTTAATGTGGTCCCCCACATAGAAATAAAAAGATGAGTGAAAATGAGTTTACAGTCTAGTATTAAAGACTAGACATTTCAAAACACTTGTTGCTGGGACAAGGTACCTGAACTTGGTGGGCCAAAAGTACTAGCCTTCTCTTACTAATGCTTTTTGGCATTTAAAACCAAATGGTCCTAAAGAACAATATAGAACTCTCCCACGTTTTTTGTTTTCATCACTGTTTTACAATTACAAAAATACTCCCATCATCAATAAAGTTCCAATAATTCTTGACTTCTTTCTTCTTTCAACGAGTGCGAAAGTGAAAGGAAGGACCCATGATAAGTATTTGTTAGGGGGAAAAAAGAAAAAAGGCCAAAGAAAAAAGCAAATAATGTAAACATCCAGGAAAGCAATGAGATACCCTTATATATACCTAGTTAAGTAATTGATGTAATTCTAGGCAGAGATTTTTTTTCTCTTTATGACAGTAAATTCAATGTTTTGAGATTAGCAATCTACATTACATTTGTGAGTCTCCAGTTGTATTTCTTTAAACTTCAATTTTATAAGTTTTTCGGAGATTTTTGTTAGGGATTTTTTTTTAAAGTTCACATAGAAATTGCCAAGTTGATAGAGGGGCTTTCTATGTGAAGACAAAATAGGGATATTTAAAGGGAATTTCAAAAATCCTTTATGCATGATATTTTCACAATGACTAAACTATCCATGGTTAGTTAATATTATTAAACTAATTAGGTAATAGATTAAACTAATAATAATTAATCTAAAATAATCTTATACTTAATCAAATCAAATCAAATTTTTCTTCTTTTTGGTTTGGTGGGAAGAAAAAGTAGAAGAAATGAAATAGAATTTTAGGATTTTTTTTAAAACCCTATTTTTTGATTCACTCAACCACAGTAGTCAGGTATACCTCTAACTTAAACTCTTGGTCTTTTATGGCTCAAATTTGATGAAATTACGTAAAAAAGTATGAATTTTTTTGTGATTCAGGCAACATTACGGTTGGATTTTCAACATCGTACCCAACTGTAACTAACAATTACGGTTAGGTGTTCATCCTTATCTAACCGTAACCCTATTTTCATGAAACAATCTATCGTAACAGTTTTACGGTTGGGTTTTAGCATAGGACCCAACCGTAACTAACCTTCAAAAAAAAGTTTTCCTATCCGGGATAATTTACGGTTGGGATTTGACAAACAAACCCAACCGTAAATACCAATTTTAGTTTTACATAGAGGTCTATACGGTTGGTTACGGTCCTACAGACCTAACCGTAAATCTGTCAATCGATTTCAGCCAATATTTACGGTTGGGTTTGGGCTTCCCAACCCAACTATAAAACATCCTTTGGAGCATTGAGTTTAAGGTCAAATTAGGGTTTAAAAATCAAAATTTTAAACTTATTCAATCATTTTAACTAGATTGAAGGTAAATTAGGTCATCAAACAAACAAAAACCGAAAACAACACAAGTACTAGAATACAAATTTCAATGATCCAGGAATATCTACGGTTGGGTTTGGGCTTTCCAACTCAACAGTAAAATTGATATCCATATTTACGATTGGGTTTTGGCTGAAAACCCAACCGTAAGTCTGGCATGAAAAAAATGTTATTTTTACGGTTGGGTTTTGACTCAATAACCCAACCGTAACTCTGGGAGTTATAATACTGATAGTTTTACAGTTGGGTATGGACTTGCGAATCCAACCTTAAATAATCAGTTTTTTTTTTTTTTTGAATTGATTTATCCTTTGCTTGGTTTCCAACTTGAAATTTTTGTAAATAAAACATGAAATTTAGCTAGACCAATTTAAGATAAAAACTTTCTCATACATTCTAACTAAATTGAGATATGAATATTGTCGCAAGAAGTTATAATCCACCAAAAAAAAAAACGCCTAAGTTTGACGCAATTGTTATAATCAACGTAGAGTTAGGGAGAAGGAGGATGGGTATGTCTATCACCACCCCGAACTCTTTTTTTGCTCGTGCTACAACGAGTACGAGGACCAGCACGACCCCCACGAGTACGAGCACCAACACGACCGCCACGAGTACGAGCACCACCTTGCACATCCTCGGCTTCATCATGTGTCTCTCATCACTAGGTTGCGGCTCTCTTCTGCTAGTAGTCGCATCTCTTGTACCGGCTCTACTCCTCTTTAAGCTTTGCACTGTCTCATCTTCGTCTGATTCATGAAGCTTCCTCATTTTGGCTTGCAGGTTCTTTAATTGCTCAAACGTCATCACATCACCTCTACTTAGGCATGGAGTCATAGACTTTGCCAATGCAAGTGCTTTCTTTTTGAAGTTATTTTTCTATTCACATATAAAAATGAATGTTGGTTGAGTCTTTAGTAATAATCTTAAAAACATTAATAACATAAGTAATTTACGTACCAAATTGAAATATGCCTTTTTCCAAACATCAATGACACCATATCCTGTGTTGTTTCCTTGACCCCTTTGAAGTATTCTCATAGATTCTGGATCAATATTAATCACATTTGGATGACCAAAATGGCGATACCAATCCAACTAATCTTCTACGGCCTCTTTTGTACCCGGAGATGGATTTACCTCCTCCCTTTGGATTTGGTATTCCGGTTGATGGCGGTTGTTCCAAACCGCGACCGAAGGCGTTGGGATGTAGTTGAGCACGATGCGTGGGCCTTCGATCATGGAGCCATTCACACACAATTTAAAGGCTTCGATTGTTACCTTGGTTTGGACATAGCCATATTGGCGGAGAGTTCGACGAGGGTTGCACATCACGAACCCAAACGGATGGTACAAAGACTCATTGTAGCCTGACACGTCCGATAATTGACGTAAATCTTCTACTACTCCATCATCATTTATGTCAATCTTCACAGAAGGATCAAACACCACATCTTCTACGGTGAAATCATCAATTTCACCCTTTTTTTTTGCTATATGCACTTCTTTATGCTTTGACTAAGTACCGGTGAATTTGAATTTCTTTCCTGTAGGTCCAGTAAAATCACCGTTCCACTCCGTCTTAGGAGCCAGGCTCGGAAAGTGATCATAGACCCATGCCTATGAAGATAATAAATATTAATATAAGATAATGCGTAAAAAAAATGAATTTAAACATTAAAATTCCAACAATAAATTACCTGAAGAAGACCAGTATTCCCGGCAATCTCAGTACCTCTAACCATCGAAGCTTTTCTAAGGTTGGAAAGTAGGTAAGTGAGGGTGGCAGTTCCCCATGAATACTCATACGTCTTCTGGAGATCCGTCAACCACTGTGCAAAGTGAGCGTTGACCCTATTTCCTGAGTTGTCAGCGAAGAAGATGGTACCAAGCATATATAGCAGATACGCCCTGGCTGTACGCATAGATCTAGTTTCATCTATGACGACCCCATCATTTTCCAATTGGAGGGTTCCTCCAAACTTCTCCCTCAGACTACGCAACAAGATCTTCTTGGTCATACCTAAACCTTTCTTCGTGGTTACACCCGGTTTATCTCCAGCAGCCAATTTTAACTCTAACTCGGCTTCTGTCTTCTCCCATCCAAGTGTATCTTTGAAAAGGACACGGAGATGACTCCAAGACATGTTGTTGTCAAAATCTTCATATACGGCTTTTCCTTCAACTTGTAAGCCAAGAATTGACTTGACATCATCCGCCGTTATTGTCATCTCGCCGAATGGGAGATGAAACATATCGGTTTCAGGCCAATAACGTTCCCTGAAGGCTATGCAGGTAACACTTTCATATTCCAACATAGAATTGGTAATTCCGGGAGCTAACCTTGTACCATTTACGAGAACTTGGACGGCCATACATTCTTCAGCTAACGGCCAATGTTGAGCCCTTTGACGAACCAATTTTTTCACGGCCTGTGTATGATCCTACAAAGAATAAAAACAATCTTTTTTAATCAACATCGTACCAACAAGTTATAACTTGAAGTTAAACAAACGGAAATTTAACAAAACAAGAGAAGTTTTTAGATTAATACCCTATTCTCAACAACTTTAGCAGCCCATGAATGCGGATAACCGAATAATATTGCAGACCTGTCTGGGGCCTCACCCCAAAGTCGTTCATTCTTCTTATTAGGCAACAACATGTCTTTGCTTTTGGGAATATGCTTGCCTTTCGGTTATGGATGCTTCCTTGGCTTTTTTTCCTTCACTTGAGGTTGAGTAGAAGCAACAATAATTTTTTTACCTTTGCCTTGAGCGACAAAGTGTTTTCCGTATGTCTCTTCTTCATCACAGTGTTCCTCTTGTGGTGGTTCTCTAATCACAAGCGCACCTCCACTGAACACCGATAGATCTTCGAAGTCTTGGAAAACATTATAGTCCTCTTGAGGTAGTACTTCTTGAGTAGAGCTACCACCCCCTACCTCAAAAGTCTTCTTCTTCTTATCGTTCTTTCTCAAGCCTCTATTATCTACCCCTAAATGAACTCCGTGGCGAGGGGTTGGAGTGTGATCAATTGCTAAACTATTACCCCTCTTCTTCTTGAGTTTTGCTTTATCCTTATTCCTACAACATATAAGCAATACAAGTTAGATAATTTACAAACAGTTCAACACAAGCAATCAATTAAAAAATTGAAAATTCAGAACTCTTTACGGTTGGGTTACACATATCGAACCCAACCGTAAATAATCAACAACAAGAAGTTAACCTACACAGGAGACTTTACGGTTAAGAATTGACAATCCGACCCAACCGTAAATAATCACCAACAAAAAATTTGAACTAACCAGGAGAATTTCCGGTTGGGAATTGACAATCGAACCCAACCGTAAATAATCCTCAACACAAAAAATTTGACGTATGCAGAATAATTTACGGTTGGCAATTAGAATCAAACCCAACCGTAAGAAAAAAAATATTTTTTGAGTGCAAAATTGTTTATGGTTGGGTTCATAATCGAACTTAACCGTAAAATATCACCTTCATCTCCTTCCTTTTTATTTATGGTTGGGTATTTTAATAACCCAAACGTAAAATCTAAAAGAAACCAGTTACGGTTGGGTTCGAATCGAACCCAGCCGTAAAGAACATACGTTTACGGTTGGGTTTTCCAATCGAACCCAACCGTAAATGTTTTTGGAAACCTATTTTTTTTACAACTCCATCAATCAAACAAGAAAATCAATCACTCTAGGGTTCTAAAAATAACATGGGTTTTGTTGAATACCTTATATACACCATTTGTTGTGGTTTCGGAGTTTGATTTTGATTATCACCACCAATTTGTTCTTCAATCTCTTGATTAGGTTGTAAAGTTTGATTTTGATTGTCATCACTACTACCTTCTACATCTTTAGTATGATTCTTCATCACGAACTTTAGAGTTTAATCGACGAATTTTTTTTCGAATCGACGAGGAATTTTGATAAAGAAAAAAAGTTAAAATGGAGAAGAATGATATAATAAAAATGTATTAGATTAGAAAAGTTTTGTTTTATTTAGGTTTTAATGGATTAAAGGGTAATATGGACATTTAATATAACTCCTAAAATACCCCCTGACAAATTATTTAGTCACCCTATATCTTAAGGGAACCCTCTCTATTAAGGTGGAAGCCTCTTCGTAAGTTCTTTTTTTTTTTAAGCCAGTTGCTTCTTTTTTTTAAGCCTCGACTCCCTATTAAAAACAGTTGCTTTTCATTTTTTCCCATAAACAAGAAGCTAGTACTTGAACATTATACAAGTGTGACTTTATATTCTAGAAATTAAAGAGTACAACACTGTTGAAGTAACCATAGCACATAAGAGTGAGAGACAGATAAAATAATAATGCCATTGTTGCCATGTGTCAAGTTCCAAATCTAACATCAATTATCATCACCAATATTAAGTGAACTACTTCCTTTTTTATTACTAATAAGAATAAGTCAGTGTGGGTCTTTGATTTTTTGTTTGCTTCTGAATTTTGTGGTTGAAATGTGCCATTCTTTCCCTTACTTGATAGTACTGACTACATTACCTTTTAAGCATCTATATGCTGTGTAAGAAACCTAATTCAAGTCCTTCTGATTACCGAATAATGAAGAACAAACCTACTATCATTTGTTTTACCTGCATTACAATAGTATGGTTGGACAACCATACATTTGATCGAAAGAAAACAAAAATCACCCTTTTCCATATCATGGAATTAATGGATTTATTCAGTGTTGGTTAAAATTCTAGTATTTGTTAGAATTACCAAGTAATCAGTTTCTCTTTTCTTTTTCTACAATGCACATATGTGAATAAAAGTTTGAAATCTAATTTGAGTATAGATTTTAAAATACGTACGATTAGGATCTCGTTTCATTTTCAAGTTTTTGTTTGTTCAATCAGTTCACTGTATGTATTAAGTTGGAGTAGTTAGAATGTTACATTTGTTAGAATTAAAAATGGATTCTTACTTAAAATGATTTTTGTTATTTAATATATTTTAGTGGGATCAAGGGTCACTAGTCCAAACTTGGGGTGGAAAAATAGAGCCATCCATTTTCACTTCTTAGTGAATGAAAAACCTTTGGTTTGTCCCATATTGGGCAAACCAAGGAGGAAGTTTATCCTCTTTACCACAAACGTTCTATATAAGGAAAAAGAACTAGTGGATTGGATATGGACTTAGGAAATTGACTAGTGGGCAAATGCACACATGTGCGGTGCTTCGCACCGAAGCACCGCGGGCTTGCGGAGCTTGCATGTGCTTTTGCGTGAGCCTTGGTGCGAGCCTTGGTGTGACCATCAAAAATCCAACGGTTTTATATTTTAATTTTGTACATTAAGTATTTTACCGTTTTGAATTTATAAAATTAAATCAGGTTTAATAACAAAATCTTTTAATTAAATATCTCGAATTAAATATGTTTAATTAATTGATTTTGACCGTTTGATAATTCAATAGTCTTCTTCTTCTTTAAAAGAAAAACAAAAGTCAGATTCTTACTTACCCCAGTCGCATCCACTGACCTGACTACTTTTCCCCTCTTCTTGCTTTGTTTTGCGCACTAGTTTATTTCTTCATTTTCTTCTATTGTTAAGTTCACAACGGGCCAACGAGTCTTGCTAACTGGGTTGGTATCAGGTGGTTTTATCCTGGATTCGACTTGTCATCTCTAAAGGTATAGCAACATCTTTCTAAAGGTGTACCTGACAAATATCGAGTTAAGGGCAGTCTGTTGAACAAGCGACTCCATCTCTCTGTGCTTGTGTGGTTCTCTGAAGTGTGTTATCTGTTCTAACCCTTAATCTTTTTCAAGTTTATGTTTGGTTTGCTTATTGTTACAGGAATATTCTCCAACATTCTTAACTCGATATTTGTTTAATTTCAAATTTTTACTTCTGTAACAATGGTGAAGACTGATGTTGACAGACCTCCGAAATTTTCTGGAAAGGAATTCAAGAGATGGCAGTCTAAAATGTTATTTTTTCTGAGTTTCCACATGCTAGATGAGATGGTTCTGAAGCCTTTTGATGAGTCTCTGAATGAACCTGAAAAATTACAGGACTTAGAAAGTTGGAAGAGAAGTAATTTATGGCCAAAAATCATATCTTAAACTGCTTAGAAGATGCTCTCTATCATTTTTACAATGCTAAGGATAATTTCAATGCTTATAATCTATGTACTGCACTACAAGACAAATATGAAGCAGAAACAGCAGGAAGTAAAAAATTCTTGGTTGCATGTTTTCTGGAATATAAAATGATGAATGATAAATCAGTGGTTGATCAGTTTCTGGAGTTGCAAAAAATTACTAATGAAATAATTGCTGAAGGAATGGTTATTGACGACAAGTTTCTGCTGTTATTGAAAAATTGCCTGGGCTGAATACAAGAGAAGACTAAGGCATGAAACTGGTGAAATTTCCATGGTAGAATTGGGCAAGAAAATCCAAGTTGAAGAATTGTTGTGTTCAAAGGACAAGAATGTTTCCTATGCAAGAGACATGTCAAACAAAGCTCACGTCATCGAACACAAATTTGTTAATCTAAGTCTGGACCACAACAAGCGCAAACCTGGCCCGCAAAGAAAAGGTATCTTTCAAAAAACCAAAATCTGCTATTGGTAAAATTAAGGGAGCATGTTATGTTTGTGGTGTGTCTGGCCATATGGCAATTCATTGTAGAAAACGCAAAGATGCAAATTTTAAGAAATCAAATGAAAATTTAGTTGAAAGTAGTAAAAATGAGTTTTCTGGCACGGTGTCTGAGGTTAACTTAGTTACCAATGTGAGATACTGGTGGGTAGATTCTGGAGCTACCAAACATGTCTGCGGAAGTAAAAACATGTTCACCTCCTATCAGACGGTAGGAGAAGGAGAAAAACTCTATATGGGTAATTCATCTGCAGCACAGGTTGCAGGAAAAGGAAAAGTTTCGTTGAAGCTCTCCTCTGGAAAAATCCTCACATTGAATGAAGTTTTACATGTACCAGACATCTGCAAGAATCTCGTTTCAAGTGATGTGCTAGATGATAAGGGCTTTAAGATTGTATTTGAGTCTGGGAAAGTGATCATCACTAAGGGAAAGGATTTTGTGGGAAAGGGCTATAAGGCTGAAGGCCTATACAAATTATCTGTAACCTTTGTTAAAGTTAATAAAATTGATTCTTCTTAAGTTGTTGTCTCATTGAATATCTGGCATGGTAGACTTGGTCATGTAAATTATAAATCAATGAACAAATTGGCAAACTCTGGCTTCATTCCAAAAATTAAATTTGGAATATGAACATAAATGTGAAGTTTGTGTAGAATCAAAATATGCAAAAAAGCCCTTTAAGAAAAATGTCCACAGAAATTCTAATCCCTTAGAGTTAATTCACTCAGACTTAGTTGATATGAAATCAATCCAAACTAGAGGTGGTAAAAAATGGTTTGTCACTTTCGTAGATGACTGTACTAGATACTGTCATATTTACTTGCTTAAAGGGAAAGATGATGCTTTAGAAGCATTTAAACTATATAAATTAGAAGTAGAAAACCAATTGAATACCACAATTAAAACCATTAGATCTGACCGTGGGGGTGAATATGTAATCCCTATAGGAGACTTTTGTGCACAACATGGCATTATTCATGAGGCAACTCCTCCTTATTCACCACAATCAAATGGAGTGGCTGAACGGAAAAACCGAACCCTTAAGGAGATGATGAATGCCATGTTAATCAGTTCAGGACTACCGGCGAACTTGTGGGGAGGGGCCGTCCTCTCAGCTTGATATATCCTGAACAGAGTGCCCCTTAAAGGATCAGTCAAATCACCGTATGAATTATGGAAAGGCAAACAACCCTCTTATGGATACCTCAAAGTGTGGGAGTGTTTAGCCAAGGTCTCTATTCCTCCACCTAAGAGGACTAAAATAGGACCTAAAACAGTTGATTGTGTCTTCATAGGATATCCCGAACACATCACTGCTTATAGGTTTATGGTTGTGAGTTCTGGAAACTCAGAAATTGGTGTGAACACCATTATAGAATCTAGGGATGCTACATTTTTTGAAAATGTGTTTCCGTTGAAATCTGAATCTCGCATGATATGTGATGATCCCCTAGATGTCCTTTCTTTTAGCCATATTTTACCGATAGAAGAAGATGAATCTGTTTATGAACCTAGAAGAGGCAAAAGACTTAGAATAGAAAAATCTTTTGGGCCAGACTTCATAACCTGTTTAGTTGAAACTGATCCACAAACCTATAAAGAGGCCATGACTTCGTCTGAAGCTCCATGGTGGAAAGAATCCACTATTAGTGAGATGGATTCTATTGTTCAGAATGAAGCCTGGGAGATAGTAGATTTACCTCCAGGGTGCAAACCCATAGGCTGTAAATGGATCTTCAAGAGAAAACGTAAGGTAGATGGAACTGTGGAAAAGTATAAAGCTAGACTAGTAGCTAAGGGAGATAAACAAATAAAAGGTGTAGATTTCTTTGACACTTATTCACCTGTCACTAGAATTACTTCCATTAGGATGCTAATTGCAATCGCTGCAATTCATAACCTAGAAATACATCAAATGGATGTAAAAATTGCGTTCCTAAATGGTGAATTAGATGAAGAAATTTATATGGACCAACCCGAAGGCTTTGTAGTGAAGGGTTATGAAAACAAAGTGTGTAGACTTAAAAAGTCTTTATATGGCTTGAAACAAGCACCGAAACAATGGCATGAAAAATTTGATCATGTAATGTTCTCTAGTGGATTTAAAATAAATGCAGCTGACAAATGTGTGCACAATAAATCTATAAATGATGCATGTGTGATTGTATGCTTGTATGTTGATGATATGCTTATACTAGGCACAACCTTAGAAATCATTAATTCCACTAAGAACATGTTGAGTGAGAACTTTGACATGAAAGACTTAGGTCCTGCTGATGTAATCCTAGTGATGAAAATTAGAAAGGAGTCTAATGGATTCAGTCTTAGTCAATCTCATTATGTTGAATCAGTTCTTAAGAAATTTAACCAGTTGGTAGTAAACCTGCAAGTACTCCATTTGACCCTTCTTGTAAACTCAAGAAAAACAAGGGGGATGGAGTCTCGCAACTTGAATATTCACGAGTCATAGGAAGTCTGATGTATTTAATGAACTGCTCAAGACCAAACTTTGTCTATGCTGTGAGTAGACTAAGTATGTATACCTGTAATCCAGGACATGAACATTGGGATGCACTTTTCAGAGTGTTGAGGTATCTTAATTACACTTTAAACTACCGTTTAAGTTATGAAAGACACCCTGTTGTTCTTGAAGGATACTGTGATGCAAACTGGATAGCAGACTCAGAGGAGTCTAAGTCTACGAGTGGATACGTATTCACTCTAGGCTTTGGATCAGTGTCTTGGAAGAGTTCAAACAGACCTGTATTGCTCGATCCACTATGGAATCCGAGTTTATTGCGTTAGATAAAGCAGGAGAGGAAGCCGCTTGGCTAAGATGTTTTTTAGAAGACATTCCTCTCTGGCATAGGCCTGTGCCAGCTATATCTATACATTGTGATAGTCAAGATGCAATAGCTAATGCTAAAAACAACAACTATAACGGAAAATCTATTCATATTAGGAGAAGACACAATTCTCTAAAACAACTAATCTCAACTGGCGTTATTTATGTTGACTTTGTGAGGTCTAAGGATCCTTTGACGAAAGGCTTGTCCAAGGAGATAGTTAGTAATGCATCAAGGGGGATGGGGCTTAAGCTCATAAATTAAAACTTGCCATGAAGGATACTTCCTTGCTGACTGGAGATCCCAAGATCAAGGTTTTGAATGAGACAACTAATTCGTGGCGGGTAAAAATCAAACACTATCAGAGA
This sequence comes from Papaver californicum, assembly GCA_023531435.1. Lineage (NCBI taxonomy): Eukaryota > Viridiplantae > Streptophyta > Magnoliopsida > Ranunculales > Papaveraceae > Papaver > Papaver californicum. The sequence goes on along the minus strand of JAJJMC010002511.1, from coordinate 1,660,342 downwards.
ATTATTTTCTCTGTCCTTTCCCTATGGTGTAGACGTGATAGTGTGATTGCATGTGAGGATGACTTATAATAAAGTCTTAATGAGTTTTATAGTTTCGATTTAAGATTGAAATGGGGTGTAACAGTTAACACTCTTGACAGAACTCACCTATCTGAATGAGGAAGTGGGTCGCTTCCTATGAGAATTGAGCCAGGGCCAAAACGGACACAACGGCGTGAACTTAACAGCACTCTTGAGAGATATCTCGCGTAAGGAGCTATTGATGAATTACACCAAACCATGGCAGTTCAAGACATCGCGTTCACTGACCATCAAGTAGTTCTGGTACTTCTCACTAAGCGGAGGTTCAATTCCTTATGGACACCTATTGCTTAAGAGGTATTTCTCGTTTTCCGATTTTCTGATTTATCGCTTTCTTCATTCATGTGGGGAATTGTTAGAATTAAAATTGGATTCTTACTTAAAATGATTTTTGTTACTTAATATATCTTAGTGGGATCAAGGGTCACTAGTCCAAACTTGGGGTGGAAAAATAGAGCCATCCATTTTCACTTCTTAGTGAATGAGAAACCTTTGGTTTGTCACATATTGGGCAAACCAAGGAGGAAGTTTATCCCCTTTACCACAAACGTTCTATATAAGGAAAAAGAACTAGTGGATTGGATATGGACTTAGGAAATGGACTAGTGGGCAAATGCACACATGTGCGGTGCTTCGCACCGAAGCACCGCGGGCCGCGGCCTTGCAGGGCTTGGGTGTGCTTTTGCGTGAGCCTTGGCGCGACCCTTGGCGCGACCATTGGTGTGAGCCTTGGTGTGAGCCTCGGCGTGAGCCTCGGCGTGTGCCTGCGAGTGCCCATCAAAGATCCAACGGTTTTATATTTTAATTTTGTACATTAAGTATTTTACCGTTTTGAATTTATAAAATTAAATCAGGTTTAATAACAAAATCTTTTAATTAAATATCTCAAATTAAATATGTTTAATTAATTGATTTTGACCGTTTGATAATTCAACAGTCTTCTTCTTCTTTAAAAGAAAAACAAAAGTCATATTTTTACTTACCCCAGTCGCAACCACTGACCTGACGACTTTTCCCCTCTTTTTACTTTGTTTTGCGCACTAGTTTATTTCTTCATTTTCTTCTACTATTAAGTTCACAACGGGCCAACGAGTCTTGCTAACTGGGTTGGTATCAGGTGGTTTTATCCTGGATTCGACTTGTCATCTCTAAAGGTATATCAACATCTTTCTAAAGGTGTACCTGACAAATATCGAGTTAAGGGCAGTTTGTTGAACAGTCGACTCCATCTCTCTATGATTGGGTGGTTCTCTGAAGTGTGTTATCTGTTCTAACCCTTAATCTTTTTCAAGTTTATGTTTGGTTTGCTTACTGTTACAGAAATATTCTCCAACAACATTCTCTAAATAAGTTAAATATTTTTTTATTAAAATTCAAAAAGATTATACTCATTTTGCTCACGCAAAGACAATTTTTCAGATTAATAAAATTTATTTAAGATTTCTTTTTTTTTAAAAACAGGCCAAAGGCCGAATAAACTAATTTAAAATAGTTTTAATGGTTCGAGCGAAAGCTCGATCCTATAAGTCCTCACGTAACACATTAATTAGTGACTAGGTGGATCAGTAATCCACATACCACCTTGCTCATATCATGTATCCACCAAAGTAATGGTTTGCTTAATAAAGATAATCAGCACGTTCATGTTGGTTGAGATGTCCGATCACATTTACATTTACATTGAAATATAAGTTACATTGATCGTGCCTCCATTATTTCGATGAGCAGCAGAGTACATTTTATATTATAAATGCTGCATTCACTAGTACATAAGTTGAAAGGATTGATACGGCCTTCTCATTAAATTAGATCATATCTAACTTGGTCGTAAATATGCCCGTAGACCGCAGACGGATAGGTAAAAGCTTTTAAAAAGATATCTCCAAATTAATATTTTTTCTAAAACGGAGGTAATATGTTTTTATAATGACCTGTTGTGACCGTATGAAATCTGTGTTTACCACGTCTTTATAGATTGACTACCAATTTTAGGCAGATAAGATTAATATAGTATTGAGTAAAGAGACTCAAAATATTGATTTCCCGATGCTTTGTGTAATTTGGGACGGTCTCTCCAGTCTCCATGCTCTTAAAATGTTACAGCTTGAAAGGGCTGGATGTAGTTTAGTCAATTGCAAATCCAACTCAAATGAGGAGGAAACGAAATAGTACTCCACTATTTGATACTTGTAAATCGCTTGTGTTTTAACTTTTAAGCATGAACACCAACATGTTGGGTTAAGCTCATTGGGAATGGTGCGATGGATGATCTATAATTTGGTTCGTGACTTCCTGTAAACTTTAGTTGCTAAACTTTGGCCCTTCTAAAATGTAATTAGATTTTATTTGTTGGCGGACCTAATTTGTTTTAAAATCGACCTGAAATGTTAGGGTGTCCAAGGTTTATTAACTATAGGATTTAAATTGTCCATATAATATGGGATGATATGTATCGTAAATGTAATAAATTGTTGAAGATATTTCGTACTAATTAACTAGTAATATAGTGATAGTAAGGATCGTTCTCACATAGAGCTGTGTAATTGATAAGTTATTTAGATTAACTAAACTAGAATAAAAACTAAAAATGGGGTTTTATAGATAAATTAATTACAACACGATAAAAAGATAATAAGAATGAAGAGATGATTAGGGAATCTGTCGCCGTTACCAAACGTTAACTCGAGTAGTATATTCATCTATCTTTCGTTAGAATCAATTATCACCAACCGTAAAATAGCAGGTACACTTAGCTATCCCAAAACTCTTTATATCACCGGATAACAGGTACCCTTATTCACCGGATTCTATCCAACTGAGTCACCTTGAGGTTCGCTTATAAAATGTAACTCAATCGAACACTTTAAGGTTTGTGAATTTAGGTTTGATCTCAGTAATTAAACTCAGTACGCTCGGTTCACCTACTGATGTTGTATTCACACATGATTGCTCTACAAAATCCCTCTACAAGGCCTCATGTTTTCTACTTTTGTAGGAGATGATCAACAATTACGGATCGCTCAACTCTCCACTAGCATTAGAACGATCAATATAATAATTTGGTGGCGCACCCAAACAATATAAAAATCAATCACAGACCCTAGAACACAAAGAACAACAATAAAAACTTCAAATAACTCTAACTAATAAAGCTTCACGCTTAAAATATTGAATTCATCCTTAATCAATCAAAAGGTTTAGCTACTCATATAGCAAAGAATAGTGGTTTTCCCCTAAAGGGGGTAAACTCTAGGTTTAAGATGTAGAATTGTAGTATGAGATGTAGAGTATAATGAGATTACTTAAATGTCTTCTTTTATAGTCTTCAATGCTTGGCCCTCAAGTATGTTTTTTTTTAGGGTTTAGAATCCTTCCAGGACCGTGTTTTTCTTGTTCTAAAAGACCAAACGCGTGCCAGTTACGGTTGCGTTCAAGTCCAATAAACCTAACCGTAGTTATTCCTGGACACTATTTATATATCACCATTTTGGTCATAACTCCCTCATATGATGCCCGATTGACCTTATTATTTTTGGATTGTCTTCGTTTCTTCGTCCTTTACAAATTGGTAATAAACAAATCTTCATATCTCTTCAAGAAAGTTTATGGTTAGGTTTGATAGACTAGACCCAACTTAAATTTTCCTGAAATTTGTTGTTTCAACACTTCAATGTCGTCTCTTCCTCTTCTTAGCTTTTTTCAACACCGTTTTCATTTCTTTCGGATAATTCACCTAAAGAAACAAATAAAATAGAAAACAAGAGTAATACATAGTAATTTCCAAGAATTATAGCTAAAACAAGTACGTATTTGTCATTACAAACATGTGACTCAAGCACTTATCATGAGACTAATCTTAACACGCCTCTTTACTGTAGTCTTGTCGGGTCTAACACGTCGATAATCAATCGGGTGACGTGGAATGTAATAGGATTTGGAAAATCTATATATAATAACGGCAATTGCACGACGTCAATATAGACAACGGCAAGTACGAGTCGAACCCACAGGGAGCGGAGACAATACTGCAACCAATATCTCTAACAAACTAAACAAAAATGGTGTTTTTGGATTTATGAAAATGTTAATGAATTAACTAAAATTAAACTATCCTAATAAAATAAATGCAAATAGAATCAGTAACCAGGGTTTATAGTATCCACCACTAAATTTATTTGATTAATGAAGTAAAACATAATTCCTGAATATTTATTTATTGTCTCTTCTTTCAACATCACCTATTATTTATATAGAGTCGCAAATGTCACCAGTATACCCTAAGACAGCATAACAAAAGACCAAACCAAGCATGCACCATCAAATTGCATTAGCGAAAAAATTATACGAAATTAGATATAGGCTCACAAATAGTACTTGGCTATTAAAGGAATTAACCCAAACATGAAATATCAGATAATCAAATATATTTGTAATCCTAACAATTTCGCCCAAAGGTTACTGTGTTGTGTACAAAATATAAGTTGAAGGAACTCTTGTGGAAACTGCACGATGCTAGATTCATACATATATGGTGGATAATTAGAAGCAAGGAATTCAGAAAGAACTTTAGAAGAATTCAATTTCAACCCCAAGTTAGGTACCTTCTTAAAAGTCGGATTAACAACTCTTTGAGAAACTACTTATAATATGGGAGGATCATCATTAGGTAAAGATTCATATAAAGGGTTAGACAAAACTTGCATAATCTTACGCATTACGGGATCCTCGGTACTTCTGAAAAATTATATCGATGTTTCTAAATCATAAATATCGTTATTATCATTCAGACTTTTTACAAGCCATTCTTCACCAGTTTCTTGTATAACCTGCAAGTCTTCCTCATCAAAATTAAGTAATTCATCATACTCCTTATGTTCTTCATCACAACTTGACTTCTCATTCAAAGTGTCTATTATTTTTGAATTAGGGGTAGCATGTACAAAGAAGTCATAATCATCATCGCTCTCATACATAACATCAGTCTTCCCATCAATAACTTTAGTGTTTCTAGACTCAACTTCTTACCTTTGAATAGGTGAATGATCATTATGACGATCATGAGTTGAGATAGTAACACCGTTGTTATTTGTAGGTTGGTATCCTTCGATAGGAACCATCATACTCTATATTGTTGTCCATGGGAATGTTAAAACAAGTTTGAGAAACTTCTTCCTTCTTCCGCTTTTCATGAAATTGATTAATGTAATTTCTGATGTTTTCTATATTTCGTTGAAGTTCTTGGAGTGATTTATTGTAACTCAGATGAAATTCAGAAAATTGTTTTGTTGCTTGAAGCATCTCTTGCATTACAGAAATAGAAGATTCATTAAAACGATCAAATTTCTGATTTGAAGACTGCTCCTCCAAACTTGGATGCGCACCAGTTTTACTCATTACATAATTTCATTGTAACAAGGTCTCGGTTGATTGTTTAGCAACTTGTTCTACTGCCTTTAGCTCATAAAGAATGTGATCGAGCATCTGCATATGTCTAGAATTAAACTGATTAAAAGTATAACTATCTTCCCGTTCTTGTGATTGTTCACGTACATACCCACTATAAGGTTGTTGGTATGCAAGAGAATTATCACAAGGTCTTGCAGGGTGATTATAGCCGATAAATTGGTTTCGATCGTATCCCACATACGGTTGGAAGTAATAAAAAGGAGAATTAAACTGATCACTCTAATATGTATGGTCTTGTGAACCATAAATGTTATTCCCAAAAGGATACAATTTGATGGAGGTGTCGAACTCGTCAAAAAATATATTCCTTACTTTTCTTACACTAACTAGTTGAATAATGATAATCAGATTCGTTCCTATGGGAGCGTTGAGTTAAAGTTGTTTCTGAAAATAAGAATAATACAAAACTATGAAAACAAGTAAAAGAATGCAATATGAGGATGAGAATGATTAGGGAATATTTCTCCACTAGTTAACATAAAAACAAGTGAAATCTTCTTCAAAATATGTTTATTAAAAATCCTAGACAAGTTATGAGTTCAACTAATCCATTAGACTCCAAAGTCACTTAAGCTCTGCCCTCCATCTTTATCCAAGGGATGGAAGGGCAGAGGCCTTTGGTGTCCCCTCCAGTCAAGAATCAGGGCCTCACAATCACCAACCAATGTAGAATAAGTTTTCTACTCTGTTTTATCCAATTAAGCCACTTTGAATAAGCTCTCTATGTAACTTTATTAACTGATATGCTCTATGAGTCGGGTTGATCCTAACCACATGTTCGTAAGTTCAACATATTAATTTAGGGTTATCTTCTACACATCAAAATCCACAACATCCCATTGCAACGTTGATGTTTCGCTACTTTTGATTAAATCGCCATAACAATTACGGATTATGGTTCAATTATCTAGCATTAGAATTACAAACAAGATATTCGATTGGCAGTTTGAACACTCGAAAACAATCCATGGTCATAAACTCGGTAAAAGACAAACAATAAAACAATATAGAAAAGAAAGATTAACTTGAATAAATCATATCACATAGTTTCGGAATATACCTAATCAAATAATTTAGCTAAACATAACAAAGGATTTCATAGAAAATATAGAAAATTAAAAAATAAAATTGAAACAACTAAACCAAAACAAACAGTAGGTGGCAGTGGTGGAACTATTCGAACTGTTGAAGTTGTAGTATGAACTGCCCCTGGATTGGTGTTGTGTTGAAGACTTGGTGGAGCTGTTATGCTAACAAGGAAGAGGTGGAATGTGAATGCAGGCGATATGAGAATGGTGGTGGTAGCGTCTGAGTTTGGAGAGGAGCAAAGCTCCTCTCTGTTGGTGGGGAAAACAGGCGTGAGAAGTGTGGGATCGCTTATGTCGTAGCTTTTCTAATCTTTTATAGTTTTCGATTGTTGCTGCGACTTGACTCTCAAGAAAAGCCAGTTTCCTAATTGCTTACGAACTCTAAATTCCATCTCAATCGATAACCACCAAAATTAATGGCAACAACGAAACTTGGACCTGATTTTTCGGCTGAACCCTTTTTAAATACAAATCAAACTCTTACCCACAACTGCCGTACTCATCTTAGTTTCTCCATTAGAGCGTCCACAGTCATCGGACCATTCCCAAAGACCCGAAGAGTAAAAATTTTACTTTTTGGTCCGCCCCAAACGTAGTGGGTTAACAAGTAAAATTGATCAGGCGGTTGTCTAACCTAATGCTTGTTGTTGGGCGGACGTCTGGGTATACATTTGTTGAGACGGGCGTACGTCCAAGAAAACGCTTGCGTGGGACTGACATTTGGTTGAACGCTTAATGGGAGACGTTAACGAAAAGTACGCCTAATAATAGACGCACCCCTACTCGCACACCCCAGAAACGGGCGCTTTCTTAGACGAACGCATGATGGGACGGTTTCATAGCTATACGCCCGATCCATTGTCTACACGTGCAAGTGCATCGTGTGCGGAAAAAGACGGGCGTGCAACTAGCCAACCGCTTGAAGCACCGGGCGGTTCCGTAGACGAACGCTCACTCACCAGGCAGACGGATACATCAACGGCTGGTGGTGGTTGTTCGAATATTGGTTTAGTTCAAATTGAAAGACCTTCCCGCCATTAGCTGTTATATCTTCAGCTACGGAGTTGAAATCTCTTAGGCAGGGTAAAGAGGTACATGCACATGTGGTTCGCAATGGTTCTGATTATCAAGTATCAGTTCTAATTTACTGATTGAAATGTATTGCAAATGCGAGGATTTTGCACAATTGGGGAAGTTTTGGGCTAATGATGCAAAGTGGGCTTGAAGTGGGGCGGAGCTTTAGCATTACGCAAGCGGATCTCTAGCTTCACGCTTCATTGGGACGTTGATTTGGTTAACGCCTGTGACTGGGCGTGCTCCTACTGCAACGCTTCATCAGGCGTAATTTTGGGTGAACGCCTCACCAGGCGTAAATTTGGTTAACGCCCGTGTTTTGAAACGTAACTCTAGTTGCACGCCTACCACTAGACGGATACCTAGCTGCACGCCTAGAACTAGACGGTTAACTAGATGCACGCGCGACTATACTTCATTTGGTCCAGAACTCAGACCATTTTTGATCGTGAATAGTAACAAATCCGTACCAAAGAGTATTTATACTCGCACCATTGCAGTTAGGTTTTGACGGACCAAAGACTAAATATGGGTTTGGTCCGTCATTTGATCCAACGATTGTGGATGATCTTATGTCCTAAACCCATATTGCCAACTCGAGCTGCTCCTTCCCATCCTTGTAGTGGAAAAACCTTCTCAACCTTTAGTTCACACAAACCATACCCTGTAACTAGCCATAAGAACCATGAGCAGCACCAACTCGAGAAGAATAATGGATAACTGGCATTCATACATTTTTACGAACATCTGCTGTGCGCAATTCTCATAGTAGAGAGATATCTTCTCTAATGATTTTCTTGCCATTCTATCTCTTTCCCTGCAGCATATATTCAATCCAAAGATAATTCAACGCTAATACATTTATTCTAAATTCATTAAAACGATTATCATTCATTCAACCATTACAAACCATCAATTCTCCTTGTTTTTTCTTCTCGGCCAAACTCTTCACGGCTAGAGCTACTTCCCAAATCAGCAACCAATTTTGAAACAAAGATCAAGCCATGGTTTTGTATCCTTCCAAGTCTCTAAAACCCTTACCTGAACTTCCACAGCAACACACTCCTATTTCCGGCAGTAAAACCACCATTCTTCTTAAGTTTCTTCAATTGAATCTTTGTCACTACTCTGATTCATTCTATTCTTCTGTGTAATCTATTTAAACCCATAATTTCTCAAAACCCATCTTCTACTCACAGTCAAACCCCATCAAACAACTTGTTCTCTTCTTCAATGTCAACTGTCAAGCCAGCAGCAACTCGAGCTCTCGTTGTATTCCATCTATCTTCTGTTTCTCTGTTGATGTTGCTCAAATTGGCTGCAGCTTCAAGCCATCAGTGACCTATCTTCTCAAACGATTCTCCTCACTCAAGCCACCTAAAACTAGGTTTGTCAGCGGCACTAAGCTGCTCTCCTCTCTTACCAGACTCGGTCATAAATGACTCGGGGCATAAATTAAACTATAAAGAAACTAGACGTGACCAGTTTTAGGTTAAACATGTAAGAGCAACTTGTCACAAGGGTGCACCAAATGGCTCAACACATGGCTAATTCACCCTTGTGCACCACCTTGGATAGCCCTTTGGCTAAATGGCTAGCCTCCAATTCTAGAATCTTCTCTCATTTGTCCTTTTCTTAGAATATTCTAGAATGGTGTAGATATTTGTGGATAAGAGTAGAATAATCTAGAAGTAGATCTTAGCCATACACTTGTATATATCTTAGATAATTCTCTAGAACATTCTTGGCTCCCAACTAGTATAAATAGGGATGTCATGATCATTTGTAATCATCCAACAATCCAAGTAAAAGAGCAATACACACTTAATTCCCTCATTCAATCATTCTCTCTTGTTCTTGAGTGTTCTTGAGCATTCTTGAGTTTCTTGTGAGTTTTGATCCTGAGTAGTTACACAAAGTTGTGCTAAACTTTATTTTGGAGGCTTACTTATCTAGTAACGGAATTCTAGACAAGTGCCGCATGGAGTAAAGTCGAGGCGAAGGACCGACCCCGTGACAACTGGTATCAGAGCCAGGTTCATACTACTCTCAGTAACATCTCTCACCATGTCTTCAAATGATGCAAATGTTGTTATCACTAACAATAATGAAAAGGTTGAGAAAACAAAGAAACAACAACGGGATAAGTCAGTGGGGCCCCGTTTAGAATCTCGTGTTGGATCACTGGAAGAAAAGGTAGAAAAGTTGAACCTGGATTTAGGGGAATCCATGGAGCAACAAGACGATTTGGATAAATTGATGGAGGTCTCTTTTGAGACGTATCGGAACGAGATGGGTGCACATGTGAGGATGCTGCAAGCTCAAATTGATGAGCTAAGGACCCTGATCCGAGGAAATGCGGTTCGTGGACCATCTAGGGTGAGGGTGCCAGAACCAAAGGAATACTCCGGCGCAAGGGATGCTAAGGAGCTGGAAAACTTTCTATGGAACATGGAAAGATACTTCAGGGCCACGGGCCTTGATGACGAACAAGAACGGGTCGACACGGCGACCATGTAGATGATAGAACATGGATTATTATGGTGGAGAAGAAAATATGCAGAAATCGAGAGAGGAGTCTGCACCATCACTACTTGGGCGGAGTTCAAAAGGGAGATTAAAGCCATGTTCTATCCGGAGAACGTTGAGCACAAAGCTCGGGACAAGCTTCACAATTTGATGTATTCAAGTACCATTTCCGAATATGTCAAACAATTTAATTCCCTCATGTTAGACATATTAACAATGGCAGACGAGGACCGCTTCTACCACTTCAATCGTGGCCTACCTCGTGGGCTTCTATGGAACTTCAACGAACAGGTATTACTGACTTGTCCACCGCATTAAGCATTGTCGAGAAACTTGATGACTTTTCTAGCAAATCTGATCAACTTGCCAAGAACAAGCCATCCAAGCCATTATCACAAGGAACGGGTGGGGGAGACAGGTACTACCGCGATAAGCCACAAACTAGCCGCGAAGGGTCTAAGCCAAATATCGGGTGGAAAGGAAGGCAAGATAACCGTGTGAAGAAATGCTTCATTTGCCAAGGTGACCATCTTGCTCACAGTTGTCCCAAAAAGAACTTGCTCAACTCTTTGATTGCGGAGCATGAAGAGAAAACCGAAGACTCGCACCTGGGAGCCGTTCGGTTGAGCGCAATCAAGAGCCAGCCCAAGGAAAAACGTCCAGCACCAAAGGAGAACAAAGGAATTATGTATGTGGACATAAGTCTAAACGAGCAGAAGACCAAGGCAATGGTCGATTCTTGGTGCAACACACAACTTCATCTCTAAAGGAGAAGCCGAAAGATTGAAGTTGAAGGTCGAAGCTGATTCAAGCACCATCAAGGCGGTAAATTCAGAAGCCATACCTGTTCACGGAGCGGCCAAGGGGGTCGAAATGAAGGTTGGCGCGTGGAAAAGAACTACCGACTTTACGGTGGTAAAGATGGACGATTTCAAAGTTATTCTCGGAATGGATTTCTTGGATCGTGCCAAAGTTGCCGTGGTGCCTTGCCTCGGCGTAGTCAGCATCAGTGACGAGAAGTCTCCCTGTGTGATTCCAGCCACCCGGACCAAGGAGACTTGCTCGAGTGCACTGTCGGCTCTACAACTAAAGAGGGGTATTCAGAAGGGAGAACCCACCTTTGTAGCAGCCATCATTGAGGAAAGCGAAGAACTGGTCGAGGTCGTTCCATTGGAGGTGCAAAAAGCTTTGCAGGAATACCAGGATATGATGTCATCCGAGTTTCCCAAGCAACTACCACCCAAGAGGGAGGTGGATCATCAGATCGAGCTAGAACCTGGAGCAAAGCCGCCCGCCATGGCCCCATACCGCATGGCCCCGCCAGAGTTGGAAGAGTTGAAGAAGCAACTCAAGGAATTGTTGGATGCCGGCTACATCCAACCCTCTAAGGCCCCCTACGGAGCCCCGGTGCTGTTTCAGAAGAAGAAGGACGGAAGTCTCCGAATGTGCATCGACTACCGAGCCCTAAACAAGGTGACAGTAAAGAACAAGTATCCAATTCCACGAGTTGAAGACTTGTTCGACCAATTGGGTAGTGCTCGATACTTCACGAAGCTAGACTTAAGGTCGGGATACTATCAAGTTCGAATAGCAGAAGGGGACGAGCCAAAGACCACATGTGTCACGAGGTACGGAGCTTACGAATTTTTAGTTATGCCTTTTGGTCTAACCAATGCTCCTGCCACATTTTGCACTTTAATGAACAAGGTCTTCCACCCATATCTCGATCGGTTCGTAGTCGTGTACCTTGACGACATCGTCGTATATATCCACACTTTGGATGAGCACCTCAAACATTTGCGGATCGTGTTCCAAGTACTAAGGGAGAACTCCTTATACGTGAAGAAGGATAAATGCAGCTTCGCTCATCCCAAAGTGTCCTTCCTTGGACATTGGATAGGTGATGGACAGATTTGGATGGAGGAAAAGAAGATCAAGGCCATCAAGGAGTGGGAACCGCCTACCAAAGTGGCTCAGTTGCGGTCTTTCCTAGGACTTGCCAACTACTACCGGAGATTCATCGAGGGATACTCGAAGAGAGCAGCACCGCTCACGGACTTGCTAAAGAAAGCGAGGACTTGGACGTGGAGTGAAGAGTGCCAAGCCGCTTTCGATGATCTTAAGACCGAGGTTATGAAGGAGCCAGTCTTAAGATTACCTGATCATTCCAAGCCTTTTGAGGTATACACTGACGCTTCTGATTTTTCTATTGGTGGAGTACTTGTGCAGGAAGGACACCCACTTGCATATGAAAGTCGGAAGTTGAACGATGCGGAACGGCGCTACACGGTGCAAGAGAAAGAGATGACTGTCGTCATACACTGTCTTCGGACATGGAGGCATTACCTTATTGGGTCACATTTCATGGTTTTCACTGATAATGTGGCTACTAGCTACTTCCAGACTCATAAGAAGTTGTCTCCAAAGCAAGCAAGGTGGCAAGACTTCCTGGCCGAGTTCAACATGAAGCTTGAGTACAAGCCAGGCCGCACCCACTATGTTGCTGATGCATTGAGCCGAGAAGCGGAACTTGCTGGTCTTTCCTTGGAACGTGTAGCTGCCATCACCAAATTATCAGGCACCATTCTGGATCGTGTACATGAAGGCTTGGAACATGACACTTTTGCAAAGAGCCTCATTCATGCGATGAATAAGGGGAAGACTCGTCGGTTCTGGTTGAAAGACGGTATTCTATTCACACATGGGAACAGGATGTTCATACCTAAGCGTGGGAACCTGAGGCGTGAACTAATGCACGAGTGTCATGACACCCGATGGGCAGGCCACCCTGGCCAGAGAAGGACTTTGGCTTTGTTGGAAGCAAGTTATTACTGGCCAAAGATGGAGGAAGATGTGTATGCCTATGTTCGGACGTGTCAGGTATGCCAGCAGGATAAGGTAGAACACAAGAAGTCAGGAGGACTTCTAGAGCCATTACCAGTGCCAGATAGACCGTGGGAGTGTTTATCGATGGACTTCATCTCTGCCTTATCCAAGGTGGATGGCTTGGGATCAATCTTGGTGGTCGTGGACAGGTTCACCAAGTATTCTACCTTCATCATTGCACCAACAGACTGCACCGCAGAACAGGCTGCTCGACTGTTCGTGAAGTACGTGGTGAAATATTGGGGCATACCAAAGATAATAGTTAGCGATCGCGATCCAAGATTTACGGGGAAATTTTGGACAGAGGTGTTCAAATTGCTTGGGTCCGAGCTCAACTTCTCCACAAGCTTTCATCCTCAAACAGATGGACAAACGGAGCGCACCAATGCCTTGTTGGAGGAGTACTTGAGACACTTCGCGAACGCTAACCAAAGAAATTGGGTGGAATTATTGGACGTGGCTCAGTTTTGCTACAATTTGCAGAAGAGTGAATCATCTGGCCATAGTCCATTCGAGTTGGCCACAGGCCAGCAACCTTTGATGCCACACACACTCGCTGGAGGATATAGAGGAAAGAGCCATGTTGATTTTCAATTCACTAAGGAGTTGCATGAGAAGCACGAACATACTTGGAGAAAGCCTCTCAGCGAATGAAGAAATGGGCGGACGAGAAAAGGAGACCCGTATCTTTCGAAGAAGATGACTTAGTCTTGCTGAAGTTGAACCCGCAACAGTTCAAAGCTTTTCGAAAGGTACACAAGGGACTCATTCGACGATATGAGGGTCCGTTTCGCATCATCAAGAAAGTCGGGAAGGCGTCTTATAGATTGGAGATGTCAAGCCACATGAAAATCCATCCCGTCTTTCATGTTAGCTGCTTGAATCCATACTATGTGGATCAAGATGACGAGTCTAGAGGAATTACCAAGAGGGCTCCGTTCAATATGATTACCTCTCTAGACAAGCAGGTTTCAAGCATAGAGTCATACAGACGTGTCTCAAGAGCGGGTCGAGTTTACAAATAATATCTAGTTCGATGGAAGGATCAACCAGACAGTGAAGCCAGTTGGGAACATGAAGACTTACTTTGGCAACACAAAGATCTCATCAAAAAGTACAACGCGACGAGGACGTCTGCGAATTCGAGTGGGGGAGAATGTCACAAGGGTGCACCAAATGGCTCAACACATGGCTAATTCACCCTTGTGCACCACCTTGGCTAGCCCTTTGGCTAAATGGCTAGCCTCCCATTCTAGAATCTTCTTTCATTTGTCCTTTTCTTATAATATTCTAGAATGGTGTAGATATTTGTGGATAAGAGTAGAATAATCTAGAAGTAGATCTTAGCCATACACTTGTATAGATCTTAGATAATTCTCTAGAACATTCTTGGCTCCCAACTAGTATAAATAGGGATGTCATGATCATTTCTAATCATACAACAATCCAATTAAGAGAGCAATACACACTTAATTCTCTCATTCAATCATTCTCTCTTGTTCTTGAGTGTTCTTGAGCATTCTTGAGTTTCTTGTGAGTTTTGATCCTGAGTAGTTACACAAAGTTGTGTTAAACTTTGTTTGGGAGGCTTACTTATCTAGTAACGGAATTCTAGACAAGTGCCGCACGGAGTAAAGTCGAGGCGAAGGACCGACCCCGTGACAAACTGCAGCGGTTGGAGCAGACCATCGAGTAAAGAGCAAATTAGTTTGCTCGTGTAAAAAAAACGCAACGGAAACCTGACTAAATATGATATTATGTTGTTCTAAATAAGCGTTAGCTACAAACGCTACACTACAATAACGTTTGGTTACACAGACGTTCAACTACACAAGCGTTATGTTTTTGACGTTCATCTAGATTAGCGCTTTGAACATACGCTCCTGTAACGTAGCGTTATGTTTTTGACGTTACTCTACTAAAGCGTATATCTAAACGTTACTCTACTGAAGCGTTTTGATACCGATCAAAGAAAAACGTCCCAGTAAAGTAGCGTCTAAACTGAAACGCTACTCTAAAACAGCATTTCAGTGTAAAACGCCCCTACAGAAGAGCGTTGGAAGCCTTAACATCGCTCTAGAAGAGCGTTCATTTGGAAACGTCGCTCTATAAGAGCGTTAGGTTTCCGAAACGTTGTGCTACAACAGCGTCAGCTCCAATTCGGTTACATTTCGTCATTTTAGCTAGGGTTTTGTATACGTGTTGGCATTGTTCCCACTATAAAAGACGCACATTTCATTCTTCTACAACAACACAAAACAAAAGAAGCCGCCGCACAATCTTCTTTCCTTCTATTTCTCCTGTTGCGTTCACTGGACGGAATCAATTGACGGACTCACCGGTAGGTACGAGAATCCTAGTCACCACGTCAGCACATTATCGTAGCAGGACGTTTTGTTCGTCGATCCCTTACTTCCGACTCTAAAAACAGTAACAATCTCACCATTTTTAATTGCTATTTTAATTTTTAATCTATTTTGATTTTATTTACTATTTTAATTTTTAATCTATTTTGATTTTAATGAATGTTAGATTTAGTATATATTCTTTAAAGATTGAATTATTATTTTTAGTTTTAGGGTGAATATTAAATTTAGTATACATGGTTGAAGATTAAATGATTCTTGTTAGTTTTAGGGTTTTAAAATAAAAAATTAAAATTTTAGGATTTGAATTAATTTAGGGTTTTTGGGTTGTAATTTGTGGAGAATAATGAAATTTACAATTTACTATATTATTGTTAATTATATTATTGTTAATTAAAGGTGTTGATTTGGTTAATTTTTAGTTTTGTACTGTTTGTAAATCTACTTAATCATTTATGACATTTGAGAATTGTAATTGTGCATGTAAAAATAATATATAATTGATTAAATTATTTGTTAATTATAGTTGTTAGTTTGTTTCATTTTAAATTTATGGTTTGATTATAAGGGATTTAGTTTTTGAATCATGATTTGGTGTATGTTGGTTGATTTTAGATGGTCTATACATTTGATTTTTTTAATGCAATAATTGTTTTTTGAATGTTCAATTTTTAAACGTGAAAATAATTTTTGGGTTATGGTTAGATGTTGGTAACGTGAAAATAATTTTAAACGTGAGTATATTTTAAACCAGAAAATAAATTTTTTCTTTTGTTGTTAACTGTTGGTTATGGTTAGATGTTGAGGAAATCCGCATCGCGAATGCTCGGTGGGAAAAAAAAGAGCAAGAAAGCCAAATCAACCAACGATGCACAAGGAGGTCGTGTTGGTGAAGAAACATATGATGTTACAGGGTTGGAAACTTATAGTATGGTGGAAGATGGTAGAGGTCACGTTAGCAGCGATATGACTTTTAGGGCAGACCCAAAGACGAAGTACATGCATCGGGGGTCTCTTAAATCGGTTAGCTGGCATATAAAAGTATATCGAAATTCTGTTCTAGGGCGAAATTTATTATTGAAATGGCTGGATGGGACAGATTTTTGGCAATGGATGCTGGTGACTCGTCACATGCGATGATTGATTACATCGTCGAGCGTTTTTGGGACACGACGAACACTTTTCACTTCTCATTTGGTGAAATGAGGTTTACACCTCTGGACTGGGTGATGTTGACCGGTCTCAGTATTGGTATTGGCGGCCAAATTCCCTACGACGAGGATAAGTACACCTTTGAATATGTCCAGCAGAATATTTTACAGAGCTCAAAGACAACAACTATTGTGTAACTAACAATCTTTCAATTCAGTGGCTCTGTGATGCACCGACGGTGGCATTTTTGGGGTCATACTTTACAGAGGATTATTTGAAAGGGGGCGCAACATGATGCTACCAAAGCTGAGAGAGTTGCAAAAGCGTTTTGGATGTATGTTCTAGGACAATTCTTTTTCTCCAATGCAAAGAACTATGTCGATGCCGGATGGTTAGCGGCATTTGAGGATCCAAAACTAATTGGAACTTACGACTGGGGTGGTACTTGTTTTTCAAAACTATATTCCGCACTTGGCGCAGCCGGTAGGGGACAGAAGTCACTAACCGCACCCTGCCAGATATTAGAGGTAAATTAGTAAATATTTTATTACTGTATCTTATGTCTATTTGGTGATAACTTATTCATTTTATTTGGTTTTGAACAAATTGAAGTTTTGGGGTTACGAATATCTCGGCATACATCGACCTCACAACCCACCTCCTGCGACAGTAACTGTTTGGCCTAGATGTTCTAGGTGGAAGAGTACACGAAAAAAGAGTAATGATATTGTGCGTTCACAGTGTCTTCTGAATACAATGACTGCCGACGATATGACATGGCACCCCTGGCGGACCGCAATCCCACTTATACAGATTGACATAATCACGACAGCGGTGTTCTCTCAAATAGGCGCGTTGTATTTACTTGGAATGGCATCGTGAGTAGTTAATTTATTTTCATGTGATATTTTATTTATTTCATGTTTTATTGTAATAGTTAATTGTCGATAATCATACTTTTAACAGCATAACATATACCTCGGTGATCGGTTATGGCACCAAAACAATGATGGCTACCGCATTCCGAGGAACCCGCCATGTCGAGTTAGCGACATCTCTGATGACGACGCTACCCGACTTAAGGAAACCTCTGAGGTCGATGTAACTGAGTACCTCCAAGGAGAGGTTACGTATGATCGGTATTTGGAGTTTTGGCGCCATGTTACTAACTCTAACAAGTTTTGCGAACTCGTAGACTGGGATGTGGATACATATGACAGTTTGGGTGGCTTAGTTAAAGAAACCATCAAACAACCCGCTGAACATGTGCCCCTCCCGCCTATAGATAATTGGTCATACATAAGTTTATTTCTAATATCTTTGTTGTTTAGTTTCGGAATTTACGGGTTGAGAAGCTCACTTTGACCTCATGTCTATAACATGGTGAATGTTATGCTTTTACGCAAGACAATGCTGACTTTACCCAAGAGTTCAAAAACATCCATTTGACACAATCGAGGGAAAGGATGGAAGACTTGCGGGAATATAAGAATGAAATCACCAATTTACAGTTACAACTGTCGCATGCTCGTTTACAAAATCCACCACTTGGTTTTGGAATTTTTTTTCTTCAACTCTCCCACCGCAAATTTGGAATACCGGGGGTCATGGTCCTTCTTCATCGATGCCTCCGTTTATGCCCCTCGCTCCTCTCGTGGGGACGAAGACACTAGTTGATAATCATACTTCTTTATTGATTACTCATTCTAATATGCATTTAGATGACTACTTTATTGACTCCTTTATTGGCATGCAAATCCAACCTTACATTTCACTTTATCTATAACATTTTATTAACTCCTTTATTATTTAGTAAATCCAACCTGACTTTTTTCTCTATCTATAAACAATATTAATGACTCCTCAATTAATGTGGATACTTCCGTGTCACCATACAATCAATTTTGAAAATTAAAATAAAATAATAGCTTTTTATATTTCTTACCGTTATGGATTGTTACCGTTGAACAAATCCACCATTCTCATTCCCAATTTAGCTATAAATACATGACCTATTATATCATTCATTCTCATTCCAAATCCCCCATTCTAACATTTCAGAAGAAATTTGTAATATCGGGTTTTCATTTAATGGCGGGTTACGAAAATTTTAGCCTCAATGCAGAGAATTTTACACTAGAGGAAGATTTATCAATATGTCGAAACATTGTATTGCATTATCCAGTTAGGGGCCATGAACGTCGGATGAATGGTGTAATGAGAATGCAATGGTTAGAAGATACACATGCTAATTTTTCTAACGAAACCGGAAATCCCAACAACAGGAACAGAGCCGGCCTTTTTTGTCGATATGTTCAAATCACAAAGGAAGTACATGAATTTTCTTCTTTAACTTCCAAGGTGAATGAATTTCGTCTTAGGAATGAAACTGATGATGAAGTTGTTTCTAGATCTCTAGAGGAATGGATAAGATTGAAACGTTTTGAATTCAGGTACAAACCTCATTTCGAGATCTTAAGGGTCATGGAAGAATTCAATCCCTTTGTGTTGATTATTCTCCCAAGAAGTGAACCACGTCATCCACGACGTCTTACAAGCCAAGCCTTAAGGTTTCATAATAGGTTTACTTAAGTGATTAAGTAAAATCTAGTGATTTTTAATATTTCTTTTACTTTGCTTTAATGTATGCCTTGAATAATTCAATAAATTGATGTTACAAAAAAAGTTACTTCGGGTTTATCTCTCGATAATATCACAACAATGGGATTTGTCATCTTTTTGTTGTTTGGTCTTGTCGTAGCATTCATGTTGGATGGGTTTGCTAGGTTGTATTGTCCACTCAAACTAACACAACTTATATCTAGATAATTTCATTGACATGATTTGTCAGCTTTTTCTTCTACTCTCATAGCATTCATGTTGGAGTTAATTGTCTGCGTGTATTGTCTACTCAAGAGTAAAGAGCGCTTATTATCTCTCGATAATATCACAACAATGGATTAGTCATCTTTTTGTTGTTAGGTCTTGTCTTAGCTTTTTTGTGGCTTTTATTACTGGCTTGTATTGTCTAATCAACCGAAAAATCATAAAAACTTATTTGAATTCCCATGTTATAAATACCAAATACTCCGTTGAAACCACAACCAAAACTACAATCATCCTCAACCAAAAATACAAACATCCTCAACCATAACTACAAACCTCCTCTACCATAACTACAAACCTCCTCTACCATAACTACAAACCTCATCAACC
>JAJJMC010002511.1:1625114-1635484 GCA_023531435.1 Papaver californicum | reverse complement strand
ACCCATCTCGATTATCACCTTGAATTTGAATCCCTGATTGACTTATATTTATACACTAGATTCAATAGTACATATTTACATAGAGATTGAATGAATGAAATTTTATTAATCTATTTATCATTTTTGGTTATAATGTATGGGATGATATCTTTACACTAACGCATGTTTGTATATAAGTATTAGCAGCAAAACTTCGTACTTGAGTGGATTTTTCAGGTTAAATCTCTTATCATGACAAGGTTGGACGAAAATCAACCACTGGGGCATCACATGATCTAGGAACAAGATGCTCCAAACCATTGTAAAGAAGAACCAAGGAGAAGATAGTTGCATCAAACCTAACCAAGACGCAATGTAAAGCATCGGTAACATAAACCACCAAAGTACGGTACGAGCAAGACATGAAGATGTTTTCTTAAGGATTTTTCTTCAAACAAACCTTAAAAAAAGGGAAAAATTGTGAGTACAATAAATCTACCTCAACACGTGGAAAGCGATTAAGAGCCGAAGCAGGATACGACTCTGCAGCGGCATGCACAGAAGCAACTCTAATATACAAAAATATCACCATTTATTATTGGTTGGAACGCAACACAAACCATAACTCAAGTCCACAATCACAACTCATCTGCACCAGCTTGTCCCTCACCAACTTGTCCGTACTAATTTGTCCCGCACAAGCATGTTCACCAAGCATGTCCCGCACCAACTTGTCCACACCAACTTGTCTCATACCAGCATGTTCACCAAGCATGTCCCGCATCAAGCCTATCCCGCACCAAGGTTAGACTAAGGTCATTCAAGGATAAAATCAATATTGACACATGTCAGATCATTATCGACACATGGCATAACTCTATCGACACGTGGCGGAACTCCATCGACACGTGGCAAAATTTGATGTTGAAACAAATAGCTTATCAATGCTTTGAAGATAAGGGCAAAAGGGCTTTTTTGTAAATGCCATTTCTACAACCCCTTTATAAACAAAAGAAAGGTATTAGAGAGGGGGGACTTTTTCTTCTCATCTGATATAATGGACTTTCAGGTACAGAGCTTCAGATGAATGGAGTTCTACACTTCTGTAACACTCAATCATCAATAAAAATACCCAAACCTTCATTACCCGTGGAAGTAGGCATCAATGTCGAACCACATTATATAATAGTGTCAATCTCTTGTTTTATTTGCTATATTTTGATTTCATCATAATTGTTTTTCTTCACACCTGAATCATTGGTTGTGGTAATCATAAAAATGGTAATCACAATATTACTTGAGATTATTTTAACTGGAATTTGTTTTAGGTTTTCCCTTTGACAAAGCGAGGGTAATGAGTATTCGAATAAACCACTTAAAAATGACAAACTTTTGTGATATTATGGAGAGATAGTAAATCAGGGGGGGAATGCAGTACTAACCTATACTTTTACTTCAATTAATGCAAAGATATAAATCATGGAACAATATTATGCGAAAATAAAATTAATGACACATGTATTTGTTAAACGAGATAACGACCAACCAGTATAAAATTCTCAGGATTTAGTCCCAAATGCTCACTGGATAAAGGGATTACAATTGACTATTTCGTCTAACTATGGTAACTTATAACAATCCCAGTGTAGTTACTTTGTTTTAGCATTACCCCTATGAAGGTGTGTCAGACAGATCAAGAAATCTCCTTTAAGTTTTCTAATATAATAAGTGGTAGTGTAGCAGTACGTCAAGTTCGAGTTCATAGGGAGTAGTGTAACTAAGGTTATTTATATTAATTAAACAATAATAAGAGCAAATATATATCAAAATAAGTAATTGATTTGAATAATGAGAACAAAATTATCAAGGAATCCTTAGTCAGTTTTGAATATTAACTTAACCAGCGTACATGTTTGTCTCTTGTTAAA
Organism: Papaver californicum; assembly: GCA_023531435.1. Classification (NCBI taxonomy): domain Eukaryota; kingdom Viridiplantae; phylum Streptophyta; class Magnoliopsida; order Ranunculales; family Papaveraceae; genus Papaver; species Papaver californicum. Next base: position 1,633,577 of record JAJJMC010002511.1, on the reverse strand, counting down.
CTCATATTCTTGAAAGTGCAATTATTTACTGGTCAGGATTCATACCTCCACGAGATTCAGATTACAGTTAAAATATGCGTTGTTTGGATAATTAATTGATTATGTGTTAGGACTTTGAATCTAGAATCTAGAAATAGGTTTTGTAAACTCGCTTAATGGAGATAAATTATAGGAGTATAGTAGAAGAACTCAATTAGGAAGAAGAAGTTAAAGATTAGAGAATGTATTATGTTTACAAAATGAGCCTACTGGTTATACATACAAGAGATGATCTACATGTTTATCGTATGATTAGTGGGGACCAATTATATTTCACTACACCAGATTGCCTATTTTATATTATTTCTGTTTTCCAACGCGTGAAGGATATATCCTTTCACATTGTGCAACAGTATATCAGTTGTAAATTATGGTATTTTTTGTAAATTTTAATACTTTTAAGGTGTTTAAGATTATATATATTTTTAATTTTTCTAATTTTTATATTAATTCAAAATTATTTTAGAAAATCTTGAAATTAATTTCCCTCAAAATTTCCCTTTTCTTTTTTCGCCTAATAATAAGTCTCCCTCACAATTTTGCTTAACTATCGATCTCCCTCCAAATTTGAATTGTGAATTTTTTTTGCCCCCGATTATTTCTATTTTAATTGTTTCCCCGATTATTTCTGTTTTAATTGTTTCCCCGATTATTTCTATTTCTCACGAAAACGAAAATACCCCAATTATTTCTATTTCTCACGAAAACGAAAATACCCCAATTATTTTTACTTCTGTCATACAGACACGTCTCAAAAACAGAAACTATTCTCTCTTTTTTTTTGAAGCATCTATTTTCTCTCTCTGTCTCGCGAACGAACTCATGTAAGTTCTAACCTGAGAAAGCTTCAATCAAAACCTAAGATTTCAACGTACAAACCATAAATCAAAACCCATTAATTATTAATCTTTACATCTACCAAGACCCCTAAACCAGAAATGTCGATCTATCAAGTATAAACCCTAATTTTTCGTAACCCTAGAAATTTATATTTTTTCCTGTTTCAATGAAGAGAGACTTGAGCTTTTGTTGTTTTGGTTGTCGTTTGAAATAATATTTGATTTTGTTTCTTATTTGATTTCATTATCAGAGTTTTGGTTGTTATTTTTACCGTTGTCATCTTCCTTTGGGTCTTGTTTAGATCTGTGTTTGTTTAGTTCGGTAGGGATTTTTGGGGATTTTTTGATTGATTTTTGTGATTAGGGTCTTCTTTTTTGTGTACTGATGTGGATTTGTGTTTGCATTAGGATAGATGTAGATGTACTAAAGATGATTTTAGGGTTCTTACTCCTGTTGAGATGGGTATGAGAAGCATAAGTCTCTATCTCTCTTTTAACTCCTTCAGTTTCTGCTATGTGTTTCACCACAGGTTGCTTTCTCTGAATCATTTCAGTTTATGGCATTTTGTAAGTCGCTTGCTCTTAATCCTTTTTGTATTCTTTTGTTTCCAAACTGATTTATTAAATTTTGTTACTGCAGCATCTCCTCATTTTTTAGCTTTTGTTTTTTACTAAATTTTGTGTGAGTAGTTCTTGTGTATATGGCGTATTACGTGTATGCTTAATTACCAGGAAAAGAGAATTTAAAGTGATAATCAAGTTTGTAGCTCGGGTTGAGCTCGACCATTTGTGTCAGTTTCTTGCTGGGACTATTATAAGAAGTTCGAGGTGTGTTTCGCCTCTAACATATCACATCTCCTACTTTTCAATCTAGCTTTATGTTTACCATGTAAGTTGTCTTAATTTGCAGAGACTATTATAAGACTTAAGTTAGATTAAAGTACTACGAGGACGCAAAACCTTGGAATGAAAGGTGTGATCTTGCATTCTCCTGCAGGGCACAGAATGAAATCGAGCAATCTGGGGTATGGTTAACTATCCCATGAAATATTGTAACCTTCAGATGATAAATTTTTATCGCATCCAACCCAAAACGAGCTAGACTGTTCCATGATAAATTTGTCTGAACTTAATTAGCCACCATTTATATTTATGACAAGTTTAATTGCAAGTGGTCAAGTGTACATTTTGATTAGTATCACCAAAGATGCAATAACATCTTCTATTTGTTGTTTGGTTTGCAGATTAAGGTATCCATTTTAAATATATATTCTCTTTTGTTTGTTGTTTGATTTGCAGTTTGAGGATTCACGGAATGCCAAAGATGCAATCAGGGTCGTAATGGCTATAACTTTGATGGCTGTCACTTATGTAATCAGGCCTTTCTTCTATTTTGATCTGTCATTCGGTTGGTTGATTGTTATTTAGTCATGTATGCCTCCAAGTTGAGCTTGCCCATGGGGGTAGAGGAAAATAATCTTCATTTGTCATTCAAGGTTTACCTTGCTTGCTTCAAATGACGCCCCAATAGAAAATATAGAATTGGTATCTCACATCAGACCTTGTCGAAAACAAAACTGAAATTCCTTGACATCCTTGTTAAACTTAGCATATTAAAGTGTGCATTTCAGGCTACCTTATGATAGTGTGCATGCCAGTTTATGCATATATTGTTTTATTGTAGCCTTAACATAATCCGGTTGCAGCTTTTTGGTTTTGCGTATGGAGGTCCGTTTGGGCACTTCTTGCATAATCTAATGGAAAAGATTTTTAAAGGAAAGGACACAAAGACAGTAGCCAAAGAAGGTACTTTTACTTACCCTTATAGCATTTCATTTGTCCAATTCATGTATTTTGAACCTGAAACTTATCACTAAAATTCTTCAAATGCCAGGACCAATAGTTATAACATGCACCCATGGATCAACTTCACCCCATCCTTTCAACCCTCTTAGGTCAAGTTTTTACTGTCTAGTATTCTTCCTGTATTAAATCCCTTTATTCCTGCTGCCTCTTGTTGGTTGGGACTTCTTCTTTTTACATTTAGGCACTGAAACCAAGACACATGGTTAGACAAGTTTAGCACCCAACAAGCATTGAAAGAGGACATTGTTTGATTGTTGAACTAGTAGCTTAGTAGGTTAAATTTTAGCACAGGTTTGTTATTGAAGACATGTCTCTCAAATTCAAAGGTGATGTGAATCAAGGAATACTTGTGATTTATTTTGTACTGGCTACTATCTTTATGCTACTAAGTATTCTAACTCACCTGCATATATTCTTTCCAGGTTGTGTTTGAACAGTTGACTTCTTCACCTTGGAATAATCTTCTTTTCTTGTTTTACTATGGATTGGTTGCTGAGGGTAAGTCTTTATTAGTGTGTTTAACCAGAAGAGTTTTTATTTTTTGCTGTTATAAAGAAGGAAGTAATATGGTGCTTTGTGGCTGCTATCTTTGTAATGCAGGAAGACCATTGTCAGCAATGTTAGTATGTGTTAAACGGGGTCAATGTATTTTGTAAATGATACCTAAACCTAAACAAATGAAGCAAGAAGACCCATAACCATCTTGATATTGAAATGCGAAAAGTAATTTAATAGATGCGAAATAAATTAAGCTTTTTTTATTTGTACCCCACGACTTTAATAAACATAACCCATGTAATTTATCAACCCAAACAATTTCCTCATCTATTAAATAACCCAAAATTGGCAGTGGTGGTGGTGAAGCTCGGAGTGGTGGTGCCTGCTGCTGCTGCTGCTTCTTCATTTGTATTCTTATAGTGGATATGTATACTAAGCTATTGTTACTGTGTTCTTCCAAAGCGGATCTTTTAAGCTATTGTTACCATGTTCTTTTGGTTTAGTTCTGTAGGATCTGTATTTGCTTTTAATTCATGTCGAGTAATCATCAATTTTAGGTTCTATTTTTGTTTCTTTTACTTTTCTCCAAACTTTGTTGGAACAACAAGAGATAGCCTCAACAACAATTGAAGGAGATACTCATTCAATAAGCTACTATTAATCATATGTTCTTTGATCCATTTCACAATAAATTTATGTTCTTGTTTCTTTTTATATAGTCAAAAGTGGTCTGTTACGTTGGTTGTTGTGATATGATTATACGTTCATAATCCTTATTTTGCTCTATTTTCTCTGCAGGTATGAGGGTTGCATTGATGTTGAAATACAACAGAGTGCTCGATTGTTTGAACTGAGTAAAGGAAAAACTCTCTGAGACAGCGTTTAGGGAGCTTCTTGCATTGCTCGAGGATGATGTACGGTGGCTGCTGCGTGATATTGGTGAGTTCTGGATGGTCAGTTTATGCAATGCTTCTGATTACAACAGTGACAAATTGATTGAGCTAGCTGTTGGTAGTGTTAAATTCTTTAATTAGAGAAAGTTAGTTCATTTGCTGATTTTGGCAGAAAGACATGTTCCATTGCCAGCATTAACAACTGCTGCAGATGTGAACTTGATATGCACAAGTTTGAGTTTGAGTTGACTAACTTTGAGATTTTTTGGTGCATAAGTTCCTCATAATAACAGATGTAGGTGTGAACTTGATCTGCACAAATGCTTGTACTTGATGTGCTTATGTATCTCTGTATGGCTTCATGCGTATGGGCACAACATAAACCTGACAGCTTTTACAACTTCGTCATTTGCAGGGATCCAATATCATGTGGAATAGCTACAACTTCATCATTTTCTTACTGGATGAAGATAACACGGTTGTCCTACATGAGGTAGTAGCACAAATACTTAGATCCTCGTTTTATTTTAGAGATGATGTTTCGATGATCATGGAATTACCTTTGTATTACTACTGAAGGTTATTATGGTAAAATTTGTTTCAATCGGTTCAATGACTTGGGACCTTGTTGTTTTTCTTATAAGCAAATGATTTCATGTTCCATTTCCAAAATGATTTTTTACTTGCTTACCTATTTAGCTACTTGCTTGCTTATTGTCAGTTTGGATTGACGTTGTGGATTAATGGTTGTTTGGAGGTTCTGTTTGTGGTTTGATCTTTAAATCACACCAATTAGTTGCTTGGGTTTATGCTAATTCATCTATTACGTGATATAATGTAGTGATTCTTGTCTCTTTAAAAATTTCAAACCTTAGATGATAAGAAATGTGTTGTTGGTGATGATGATCGATGAAATATGTTTTGTTTGGTGTAACTCCTCCTTCTGAATGGATGAGTTGGGTTTCTTCTTCATCTAGAATTGCGCAGGTGTAGATATCTTTCTAGAATGGTATATATAGGTGTAAAAATCTCTATATATGCAGGTGCAGGAATATGCAGAATTTATCAGACGAATTCTTTTTGTAAAACCTTGTCAAAATCCGCAACGATATTAACGTTGTAACAATGACGTTGCTTTATTACATAAAATGAGCAATGATATTAGCGTCCCATGAAAAAACGTTGCTGATATCTTACTAATCCGTTCCTATTTATCCATTGCCTTCATAAAAATATGCAACGTCTGAAGGCTATTTAGGCAAGGATATATTCGTTGCATTAATTAATTTGTGCAACGGTACATCTGTTGCACAGTTCGTTGCATAATTTGTTACGCCCTGTTCCAACTGATATAAAGGTTGCTTAAATTCACTGCAACATTTATATCCGTTGCATAAAGGCCAAAAATGGCATAGTGTTTCACTATCCACTAGGACCCAACAAATCACTTTATATTTCCCGTGTCTTAACTGAAGATGCTTGATTTGTACTCTTACATATTCTATCTCGTCAGGTTGTCCTTAAGAGCTCATAGATAACTCAACTACTTCCAGCTCCGAAATCTAGGTCTACGATATCTAGCCAACTCCTCGTCCCCACATATTTTATTACTTCAGCTCTTAGCTTTATGTTTCCTAGAAAGCTGTAAACTTGTTCCTGTAACTCGAGTTTTTACCTCGTGATAATGATCGATTTCGACTCTAGATTTATTCATAGCTTTCAGTTGTTGGCATTGATGGCTTCCAACTACGGGTGGATGCGATATTTTGTCATCTACATATTGGCCCACGGTTTCATTAAAGCTAGTTTGAGACTTAGCTTTAATTAAACTATAGATTGTATGACATCAGTGCCTTGGGTAGTTGCTACAACTTTTCCAAATCTCTGTTTTAGATAGTTTTGTGCAGCTTGTTCTGACTTCGTAGCTTATCCATCTAATAATTTCGTAAAGCTTGATCTTAAAGCATAGAGCTTGGTTACGAATGTTTTAATAACTTTTCAGCTCCTCACTTATTTGAAACAATTTATGGGCCAGCTTTTAGTGATTATAATCTCAATTTGCCCAATTTCATTGAAAACTAGTTCCAGCTCTGGTTTTTGGTGAAACTGTAAATTCATCTTGCATTTTTCTTTTCCAGAAAATTTGATAACCACTTATAGTGGGTGGTAGTTTCTTTTTGACTTCTATTACTGGTTGGATGAAAGGCGTTACACACATGAATAAATAGGCTCCCTTTATCTCCCGCTTAATTTTTGCAGGTGACGTGCTGTTGCTGGGAGTCATGAATAAGCGAATGATTACAACTCTTCAATGGTCAATGAGATGTATTCCAAGTGGTTTGGGAAGAAGGTGAATTATGCCAAGTCTTCAATCATCTTCGACAAAAATGTTATTATTGAGAGGAAAATGTAAATTGGAGAGCAGTTAAGTGTTAACATTATGGATGTATGAGAGAAATATTTGGGGCATTATCTTCTCAAAGATGCTAATAGATGTGCTTCTTATGATTTCTTGGTGGAAAATTTTGATAATAAGTTAGTTGTGTGGAAAAGACACAATATGAACCACGCAAAAAGAACAATGCTTATGAAGTTTGTCCTTGCTCTAATCCTTTTATACTTCATGTTTACTATAGTATGATCCTAAACATCTTAACCAGAACTATGAGGAACTTTTGGTAGGGACATAATAGAGACACCAAGAAGATGCACTTATAACTTGGGATTGGTTCAACATCAGCAAAGAAAAATGACGGTTGAGACTGAGGGATCTTGAAAATCTTAACAAAGCTCTCCGTGGCTAAGTTGGCCAGGAGGTTACTCAGTGAAAATGGTGCATTTAGTATCAAATTCTCAGGGGCCTAATATCTCAAGAAAAACAACCTATGGACTGCAACAAAACAAAGGAATACATCCAACACTTGGTCTGGATTTTTGTCTGTGATAGATTTCTAAGCAAGGGTTGTATGTGGAAAGTGGGTGGTGATGGCAGTACTATATAGATATTTGGAAGGATTTTTGGATCTTGTCCTTACCAAATTTCAAACCTGAAGCCACAATGGAAAGACCATCTAACATATCCAAAGTTAGTCGGCTGCTATGTCCTCACACTAGAGACTGGGGTTTTCCTTTAATTCAGTTGATTTCCCTAATATGTTGCTAGAGAAATAATGAAATGCCACATTCTCTTACAAGCCACTGAAGAAAAGCTAATATGGGTGCACACAAATACTGGAGAGATTACATCTCAATCGCTTCAGAAGATCTTGTCCAATGAGCAAGGTGAGCCATCTACTCTTGTTAGTATTGATTTCCCAAGAAAAAAGTTTTGGAAAGTCAAAGACATATTTTCAAAAATACACATTTTCATTTGGAGGCTTCTACATGGGGGATTTGCCTGTTTGGAGAAAGTTGGAGGGCACATGAAGAAGTTACTACTGATTCCACATTATGTAAGGGACATATTAAATATTTTGATCACCTCTTCCTCCATTGTTATTTTACTAAAGCTATTTTGTTTGCTTTTTCTTTATAAGAGTGAAAGATAATCCCAGCCTGACCATTAAGAAAGGCATTTTCAATTAGCTTGAGAAAATGTCTGAGCAGCAACCTTATTTGGGGTATCTGGAAAGCTAAGAATATGCTGTTGTTTGATAAATCTAGAGTGAGAATAGAGATGGTCATCTTTTAGTCCACCAATCTGTTTCATTCCTATTATGACAGGAATCCAGTGAAGAGGGTGAACACATCAGACTCAGCGGCCAGATTAATGTTGATACTTATTGGACATCTCTTCACCCTAATATTATCAAGATTAACAAGGATGGGGCCACTAGTTTCTATAGCTATGCGGTTGCCACTAATTCTTGTAGCTATGCGGTTGCCATTACAGCTAGGAATAATACTGGTAAATCCATGGGTTGTGGGTGTTGGAGAAAATGAGTTTTAAAATAAATATTTTGTTGGTCTTGGTGTGGTTTGATCTTAGGACCTAAGGGTTCTATGGATGCTCACTCATTTCCTTGAGTGAATGAAACTCTTTAGTTTAGTCCCACATTGGGTATTATAGAGAATGATGTCTACTATATAACCATTCTCATATGGATAGTTATACAAACGTGGGTGGAATGGGGTGGGAAAACAATATATGGCCCAACCCATGCAATATGCACATACACCATGCACCAAGTCCTATGTTTACACGAAATCATTTTTTGCAACAATTTTCTTTAGTAAATTAATTCCAAAAATATTTTCGTGGAGAGTTTTATTTATGGGATTTTTTTTCTTCGGTTTTAATTGTTTTACAAGAAACAAAACCTGTTTCT
>JAJJMC010002511.1:1560276-1625104 GCA_023531435.1 Papaver californicum | reverse complement strand
AAGTGTATAGTGGAAATTGATAGCCAAATTGTGGTCAATATTTTAAGGCATGAGAGCAGAACTATCCCCTGACACATTTACATAATTATCCCAGATATTGGATCTGCAGCTGAAGGCTTCGAATTTATTGAGTTCAAGTATTAGCGGGTAAAGCAAACGACATTGCTCATACTCTAGCCAAGCTCTCTTTACATAACAAAATCCACCATTGGTGGTTTCTCCTCCTATTCCTTCTTGTATAGAGACATGTTGTCTGTCTGATAAGTAGCCGAGTTTTTTCTTTTTGGTTGTTTTTCAGTTGGTTTTTTGTTAAAAAAGAAGTAGAAAAAGCTCATGAAAGTGATGAATTCGGTTAGATGAGCGGTTTGGCCCAAAACAGGATCAGTCCGAACCATGTCCAGCCCTAAATTATTAGTTGGTACCCATCACTAAATGGTGAAAATCATCGTCTACCACGTGCCATTTGAAGACCCTGCTGCACCTTAACAAGGTGATCTTTAAATATTTCGTCAACATTTTGAAGACAGTTTGGTAGAACGGTAGAAGCGAAATTTCTTCTCCTTTTCATTTACTATTTTGGTTCTTGTTCACTACTTGTACTTCTTCACCTAATCGAAAATCGTAACAATATATCAATGATTTGAATTTCAAAGGTATGTGTTCTCACATCTCCCTTTTTTTTTTTTTTTTTTTTTGGTAAACGTTAGTTTTTTTGGTTTCTAGTCGAAAGGGGGTTTAAGCCAACCCTAATAAGAATTAGGGTTTTAAGAATTGATGAAAAGTTTGATTCGCTTAATTGTGTTTATGCAATATGGATAAAAATCTTCTTTCACTTGTGATCTGATTTAAAATTGTATAATTTAGTGAAGAATTGGTAGTTTTAGTAATCAGAATAAGAATGAATTTTGGCTGAGCTTCTGAATCCGTTAACTAGCTCTATTGTAGTACACCAATTTATTGCAGAAACGGGAGAAATTGATTCTCGACTAACCAAAGAGAAGGGACATTTTACAGTTTATCTATGTATTTTAAATATTCATGAGGTATTAGAACTCAAAAGTAACTTGCTAGATAAATAATGTTTATTGTTTACCTGGTGATCTTCTGGACGGGAGAGTAAATAATAAAGAATAATGTGTAATGATGCTTGGTGAAGTAGAAATCATCTTTAGGTGTTGTTAACAAGTAATATAACGTATAAAATCCTAGTGACAGAAAATATGTTAAAGATTTTTCTGCGGATAATGTTGAATTTATGTGATTGACTACTCTCTCTGCAGTAGTTGGGAGATGAAAGAGAAGAGTACTATATCCCCACTCAAATGCATTTTGGTAAAGTGTGCATCTCAGGTCAGTCAGTGATGTTTTATAACTATTTCGAGTTAAACTTTGCAGAGATGCAGGACGTTGTAACCACTTTCCCTTCTTGTGCCTGCTTAATAATTTGGCATAGTAAAGTGTATGACAAAGAAAAAACATCATCTTAAGGTGGCATAGATCCAGCAAATTTTTAAATCTTGGCTGTTACTTGCGTTTGAGTAAAACCGAATAATGCAAGGATTAGTCGTCAATACATATGCTCAAATACTTGAGTGGTGAGACTCCATCTAGGTGGTGCTGTGTTTGGCATTTGGCATGTGAGCTGGTTGCTAATTTTTGAAATTTGGATCCGGTGCTTGAAAATCAGATCAGTACCAGGTTTTCTGACAGGGACTTCTACTTCTATTTCCTTTTGCTTTAGTGATGCATAACATCATATTTTTCTATTTATTGCAATAGGCTAGGGAAGAGCCTTAGTCAACAGCCATGTGCCATCCAACCTTCCTATCATGAGTTGGATGACACCTCACTAGCTGAGTTGGATGACATCTCACTAGCTGAATTCGACGACATCTCACTATATTTAACTTAATCTTACACTAACCAGTAAGCTAAGTATTTTAAGCATGATTAATCTATAACCATGTGTTAATCCTGAATATAACTCATCCAGCTTAACTTAAGCTTATCAAGTATTAGCATAAACTAAATTTGATTTGTGGCTAAACAGCAAAAAAGCCAACAAGGAAATTTTATGTTCCAAGGACTGCTGGTTAAGTGTGCTAATTATAATGCCACTTTTGCAGGCAAAAGCATATGGCAGCTGTGTTGCAGGAAAGGTTCCACAGGTTGACCATAATATGTGCTCAAAGGAATTTCTTGCACTAAAAGCATGCATGCAGAGCATGGTATGTTTGTGCTACTTAGGTAATTAGACCAGTTGTGTTTCTGTTACTCTGTTGCACTTTAATTGTTTATTGTACTGCTCAACAGGTTAGAGGAAAGGCTTAAAGTTGAAACTGTATTTCATCAATCTACAGATTAGTAGGTAAGTCTAGAGTGTCAGAATCAGAGACAAATTAATCTCAAGCCTGATAATTGGTCTTTAACATTTCAGTTGATGAAGGTGACTCTGCAGCTTCTTTGATTAATGCTCTTTGGAGCTTTCTTGCTGTTTCACGCATGTTGAAAATTATCTATTGTTCCAGAAGCTCAGAGGCAGCAGGATTTGGGAATTACCACAATGAGTGTTCTGTGGTTAAGTTGTTTAAAAGACTACTATAACATGTTTGGAAAAGCACCAAGGGTGCTACCTAGTGTAGGTTTAAGTGGATCTGGTGCTCTGTCACATGTTTATAATCAACACCCTCCCTTAAGATGCCGAATTCCTGGGTCAGCGGGTCTCTTTTACGATGATGCGAATAAATTACTACTGTCCCCGACAGTTGGCCAGGTATTACTATTAGTGGATATCAACTTTGCTGTTCTCATAATTAGATATGTAGCTATTGAACAAGTTGGAAATATTGTTTACAGATTTTTGCATGGAAAACCAATTCACTTGCTCAGCAAAGCACTCCCACCTCTGATTTGTAGAGGAAGGACCTGTTCTTTCTATTCGGTATTCTTTAGACGGAAAGGTAATAGCAATACAAAGGTCAAATACTGAGATCGAGTTCAGAAATAGAGAGACCGGGGAGGCTTTTGTTCAGAAATGTAAATCAGAATCTGAGAGTATACTGGGATTCTTTTGGACAGATTGCCCAACATGTGATTTAATTGTCATCAAAACTTGGTATGTGCTAGAAAAGTTTCTACATTTAGTATAAATATTTGAAGCTATTCCAGTATGCTAGCATATTCTTTGATTTATCTACTTTTGAATATTTTGGACCTATGATGCTCCAAAAAGAATAAAAAAGTGATGTCCAATGACTTGAAATACTAAATGTCAGTTTGCATAAAAAATGAACCTTGAAGGGCCTGTGTGTTAGTTGTTTTTCCTTATTCTGGTTCAACCCCGTTAAGACATATCTTGCTTTCTTTGCATTGATACAAAGTTCAATCACAGTGGACTGGATTTGTGCACTTATGAACCTGGGTTAAAAGCACTACGTTTGGTGGACACGAGGAAATTAAACGTGAACTGGTACGTTTATACACACGAAAGTAGGATGATTCTTCTCGCCTCTGGGATGCAATGCAACTCTTTCACTGCATTTCAGGTACAAGATACATACTACTAGATCTAACTGCTTAGATTAGTACTCATTAAAGTATTAGTTTGATATTGTTACTCTTCTCTCAATATTTTAAGGTATCATCTGCATTATCCTGTACTAGCTAAAGCTTGCTGCACTATATTAAATTATTAATTTTTCTATTCTCCTGGTGTCCAGCATATTTTGGTATGAAGGGAATGCAATTTAATTTTCTTAAGCAAACATGCTTTTCTGTAATGTTCGTTTTTGTTTCACTCTATTACATACAAACTTGTTTTCTAAGAAGTGTATTAAGACTTCCGCTTTGGCTTAATTTAATTCATGTTAGTAGGTGTTCATGTTTCACCCGCTACTTCTCCTGGAGCCCAAAACCAAGTGTATTCTTTGGGAAGTGCAGTTTGGTTCTGTTGCTCTAGCTTTTTAAGTTGAAAGAATTGGAGTCATGTTGGAATACTTCTGGCCCACTGATGATAATTTCGATGTCTATTAAAATTTACGCATAATTTTGAATATGCTCGTGCTTGTCTAAACCGAGCCATACCTCTTTCATTTCAGTTTTCCTCTGGAGGAGTCATTCGCTTGCCACGGTTTGAGATGGCAGTGACTAAAGCGGAAGCTAACCAAAAACCTGTTCTACATGCAGAAGATCTGCATATTGTTACTATGTAGGTCTTCTCTATCTTCTTATGTAGTGGATAAATTTTCCTCTTTGTTATCAAGGTTATGGTATCAGTAATATATGGCACTGTTCTTTTTAGACTCATTTTTGTCGATATTTACAGCTATGGTAGGATATACTGCTTACAAGTTGATAGGGTTGCAATGCTGCTCCATTTTTATAGGTTTTATCGTGATGCTGACATGCAACAGGTACATCAGTCATGTATGTTTTTTGTTAATTCATAGCAACAGGATTGACACATATTATAATTGTGTTAATACTTTCTTATTTAAATTTTTTTGTCAAGTAGAGATAGCATTTAATAGGATTATTGTGTAGCACGTGCACAAATGTGTTGTCAGATCCTTAATGGTTAGTCCACTGCATCCTGGGAACTCCTATTTGATCATCTTTTTGACCATTAGACAAACACATTTCTCTTGAATAATAGTCATTGGCTATGTACTTAACTAGTGCTTGTGATTTTGTTTGCAGAGTTCCTTTCCAATTTATTCTTGCAAGATTGCAGTCAATATAGTCGATAATGTTATTCTTGTTCATCAAGTGGATGCGAAAGTAGTCATAATGTATGACATAATTTCAGATTCTCACGTTCCGATCTCTGCTCCCCTTCCTCTTCTGCTGAGGGGTTTGCCTAGGGTTAATGCTTCTTCCTCTGGGTTTAGTATTAACGACACTATTAGTTTGGAGACAGATGAAATCTGTGATCACGAAGATATCATATATGGAGATGGTTGGACTTTTCTAATTCCCGACCTTATTTGTGATGCCGCTCACGGTACTCTGTGGAGGATTCACTTGGATCTAGAAGTAATCTTGGCTTATTTAATTCTTTAAGTTGTAGAGTGTGTGTGTGTTTTTCTTCCCTTTGTTTTGATTGTAAGTATTAACAAAAGTGTGTCTTCTTTAGGCAATTGCTGCCAGTAGCTCTGAAGTATCTTCTGTTCTAGAATTTTTGCAGCGTCGCAAGTTGGAATCCATTAAGGTATTGCGTTCATAAAAGTTTGCACTTTATGTCTAATGGATCTAGGCAGAGACTTTATACCGTAATGCATTGATTTTTATTTTCAGGCTAAGCAGTTGTGTCTGTCAATAATGCGCACTCAAATTCTAGAACGGCAACCTGTGCCAGTGGTTTCTAGGGCCATAGACACGCTTGTCATGTCATACCTGCACTCGGTGAAGATGGGAATTTCCATTCAGAGTAGACTTGTGGGAGGTGAAAAGACTGTAAATTCTGATAGCCAGCATTTTGATGATTCTAGGTTTCTGATTAATGTACCAACAAGTAGTGCAGAGATACACAGAAATTTGATTAAGCATGGACCTATGAGTGGAAGAGAACGTGAAAACCGACAATCTATTAGTGGCGATGTACAAACAGAATCTACTGGTCTTACCACAAGTTCCTTAGCGAATATTCGATCATCAATAGGTTCTGATGCTGAGGAGAATGTGAACCTGGAATTACTTGAATCTGGTTCTGGTGATTCTCATACAGCTGCCGACATTGATCAACCTCTACAGCCAGAAGGGCCTGGATCAGGCGAAAACTGATCTGAGTCTGACATTCTTGAGCAACGAGAGCTACAAGTTGCATCAGCAGCAATCTCACCTGATGAAATGTATCAATTTGTATTTGCTCCTGTCGAGGAAGAGATGTCAGGGGATCCTGCCTACTTAGTTGCCATCATTGTTGAGTATTTGCGTAGGTAAAGCACTAGTACCGACCCTCTGTTAGCCAATAACTTCTGTGACCCTTCGAAGATAACGTCGAAGCTAAAAGCATGATATTTATGTACAAATTCAAGTAGCTGTTGATCTCTGTTTTGATCCATAAGTAGACACCATATGTTTCTTGGGTTTGAATGAAAAATTTATTTTGCTTCTGTCCTGCAGTGCTGCTTCAGAAAAATTTAAAGTACATCCAAATCTGAATATGATGACTACACAATTGCTTGCACGAAGTGGACGCTTTGCAAAGCTTTGGATGTTTGTCTTGAACAAGGTTGTTTTGTTTTCTTATGTATGTTCTCTATATGTATTCTTAAGGAAGTAACACAATATTGAGCTTTTTAGCGTTCTTGGAAGACGAATCAATCATTCAAAGAAATAAAAAATACGACTTTGCATTATTTCTAGGTTAGTTGTACCAGAGTCTTAGCCAGAAAATGATTGTTACTGTAGGCATTATGGGCATAGTTCATGTTAGCAGCGAACTGAACATGCCGGCCAACTGAGTTGGGACCAGGTTTTTGGTCTGACAAAGAGCCAGTTTTGAGATGTTTATGTGTTTCTTCTATATTTGTCATGCAGATTGTTGAACCCTCAAAGGAAGTTGCATTACAACTCTTAGAGTCGGGACGTAAGAATTTTATGACAAGAAAGCTGGGTATGGATATGTTAAGGAAGTTATTGTTACATCATGACTATGTTCTCCTACTAGTACAAGATGGCTATTATATTGAAGCTCTTCGCTACGCACGGAAGAACAAGGTAACTGATTCCTTCAGATAATTATTTATTTTTCTTATTAGATGCTTTTCCTTGGCATGTGAACCTTTTTTCTGCAGAAGTTTAAAATTTAACTTCAATGTTGTGTGAATATTGTGTGTAAATTGAGTCTGTAAATTAAAGATAATAAAATACAGTTGAGTTCATCTAATGAACTTCTGCATTGACCATCCTCAGATCCTAACATTCATCTTCACGTGGTTGTTTTGAGATCAATTTATATTAAAACAAAGTTTTGAGCGGTAAATTTGTATTGATGATTGTGTATAATTGTAACACATCAATGTCGTTACATACTGCAGGTCAATTCAATTCGCCCTTCAATGTTTCTTGAGGCTGCAGTCTCTTCTAATAACTCACAGCATTTAGCAGCAGTATTGAGATTCTTCGTGGACTCCAATCCCACCTTCAACAACACTACAGACTATAGCATGTACCAGCGTATTCTGAATGGAATGAGCTCAGCCGCAGCTGCTTGATGCTCATGTTTAGGAGGACCTTCATATGACATGACCTTCAAGCACCCAGCGCACTTTTTCTTACTTGTGAAGGCCAAAAAAATGGATTCCTCTTGGACTGAAAGAATTACAATACGTCGGATATTTTTTCGTGATGAGAGTTCGTCAAATATTAAAGCATAAAAATTGGAAGAGTGGGGCAGTTGTATTTTCAGTTGCATTATTTTCAAAGATTTTGGTGTTATTATTTGGCGACCTACACTCTTCCGAAATTTACATCTGGAACTGGTAATTATCCTGTGTCTACATTTCAGAGCTTATTTCCCCTGCCTTTCCTCTTTCCGTCGAGCAGTGATTTTAGTGTTGGCAATTGGCAATCAACACTTCCCCTTTGAAAAAGACACTTTCAAAATCTCATCTGTTTCCCAACTTCATTTCCATTAGGAGGATATTTTTAGGTTGTATTATGACGGTAAATTTTTACGATTAATTTATTTTCTTCCCCTCCCTTCTTTTTTTGAATTTTTTTTATAAGAAATATTGCGTTGCATGGGCAGGGCATTCATAACGACCGTCCAGAAATAACCACCACACAAAGAAAGTGTGAGACAACGTTTATCAGAACCCCCTTTACTCGAGTACCAATTACCAAAGAGCTTTCCATTTCAACTAAGGAATCCACTCTTAAACATCATCAATGAAGTCGTCGTCGTTAGCATGTCCATGTCTGCACTTTCTCTCTCCGTTACCGTTTTCCACTACGAATAATTTTACTCTGATTTCTCCTCACTGCAACCCAACTGTCTCATCACTATCATTATCAAGTAAATCTTCTCCCTCCAAGTATAAACAACCATTTTCCCATAACAAAATCTTTTATTCACCTCTAAACCCTAATAGTAAAAATCCTAGTAACTCGAATCGAATTGTAAAAGCCAAAGCTCAATTGACTTTTCCTCTTATTTCACCTCAAGATCATTGGGGTACGTTGGCATTTCTCTTTGCAACTGGTGCTTTTGGTATCTGGTAAACAAATTCTATCCAAATTTTGGTTGTATTTTTTTTTCCGTGTTCTTGTCTTTTTGCTTTGAACTTTTATATATTTTCATGATTTGAAGGTTACAGAAGACCAAATTGTCAGCATATACGCTTGTAGATTTGTTACTTAGTGGTGTTATGGTTTTTGTTTTGTTTGTTCATAGGCATATGACACATCAATGGTGATTAAAGTGAAAAGAAATTAGGCAGCATAAACTTATTTTCCTAGATCATTTACAAAATTCACTATGAATTTCTGCCTTAGTCATTTTAAATTGTTGGTTTTGTGTTGCACAATGGTTGATTTGGGTGGCCTTGAAGGTCGGAGAAAACCAAATGGGGAAGCACATTGAGTGGCGCAGTTGTGAGTACTCTGGTTGGGCTAACAGCAAGTAATGTTGGAATCATTTCTTTTGAAGCTCCGACTTATTCAGTGGTTATGGAATATTTGCTTCCACTCGCTGTTCCGTTACTGTTGTTTAAATCAGATTTGCGTAAAGTGTTACATTCAACAGGAGCGCTGCTATTTGCATTCTTGCTTGGATCAGGGCATAATTGTAGACATCTGTTTTTTTTCTTTTGTCATTGTTTTACTTTATGTTGATTAAACTTCATTTTGAAGAGTTCTTTTCGACTATTTAGGATTGTTAACTATTTCGTTTATTTTTCTTATATTTACATACTGTGTTCAGTGTTCCATTCTTAAGGTCCTATATTCATGACGTAGATGTATAGGTGATATAAACACAAACTATCTACCTTGAGATTGGCAGACCATATTTAATGCGACGTGTATCTAACATATATATGTACAAGTGTTACCCTGTGGTCTGAGCCTATGATGCAGGAGCCTGCAGAATGCAGTTGAAAGTTAGAGTAAAATACCTTTTAAACTTAATTTAGTTACATTGTCTATCAAATTCCTTCCCGTCAGTAGCTACGCACCTTGATCTCTATCTTCACTCATCGATTGTTTTGTGTTACTCTTTTTTTTTTCTCCCGCATCTCTTACTCAGGAAGTACATGTATCTCTACCCTTTTTTTTCATCGTTTATCTTTAACTTGTATACCTTTCATTTTTGATTGTACAAAATGCAAATAAGTGATTCAAGAGTATAGGTGAATGTAAATGATGTATAGGTGGTATCTGGACCCTCTTTGTATTTCCTTATATGTCTCCGTCGTGGACTTGTGGTGCTGTTCACTTATGTCCTGAATCCTGATATGTAATATTCTTGTTTGTCTTCATGTATACTTTCGTACATTGGAGTTCAGGATTTTTTTCAGTACAATTGCTTGAGGTACTTCCATCTTTTAGTAGCCCCGTTTGATGTACTCGTTGACCTTCGAATTTTGATTTTGATTGATATCTCAATATTTAGGCAGCCTGTTTTACCATTTACTGTCTAATCTGTAGTCTTCGAATTCAAATTCCAAAATTGAACTAAATGCTACTGAGTCCTGTAGTGTGATGTTTTTGTAAAGATTTTTTACTGCATCTTGGGTTTAATTTCTAAAGAGTGTTTATTGTTTTAAAAAGTTTGGAATTGAAGATAAATCTTTCCAAAAGAACCAAACTGCCGGGAATAGTTGGGCTGAATCACTAGTTTATGATTAATTTTTTTCCAAAAGATAATTGTTGTTTGACCAACTTCTCGGATTGAATATCTTCAGGTGTTTTTCTTCGATTTGATTTCATTAACATCTTGGAATTAGTTATTATTTATTACTATTAGGTTGACTCCTATATTTTGTGATATCAGTGCAAGGAAAGCACTATATCATAAAATTATAATAAACAAATTTGTTCATTTTGCTTAAAGATTCTTTGTTTCAAATCTAAATCATGTAAGCATTTGACTTTTGTGTCTTAAATTTTTATTCTAAGGTAGTTGATCCCAAGGTATTATTAGCTCCTGGATCGTGATTGCAGAGCCATGACTCAGAGATGAATTGTTTCTGATCTTGTAACTTTTAAGTAAGTTCCTATGAGTTCATCTCACTTGTTTTTCATCTTTCTTTTCTCTGCGACCCCTTTGTCTTTCATCTCTGTTATTTTTCGGTTCCTTTGAGTACTCGTTCTGCTGCAGACTGCAGATGCGTTCTTGTCCACTGACCAAGTTTCCTACTAGGTTATTTGGTTTAATTTGTTAAAGTATGATAGCCTTGAGTCCACTCTTCTTGTATTTATTTCCCGGCAGTAATTGCTTACTTTAGGCATCTTAATTGCCACTCTCCTAGTAACCAAAGTCTAGGCTATGTTGAGGTGAAACCTAAGTTGTATGAACCACAACTGAGCTCATCTTGTATTTAGACAACAAAGAAGTCATACAAACTTCTCCCATTCCAAATCTGATGATTAAATACGCCAGGAACAAACACGAAAGAAGGTCTAATTGTGAAACAAAGTAGGGGATGCAGAGATTACATTTTAAGTGAAACGGAGGAGATGGGAGAGACAGAGGAATAGTGGAGAGGAACACAAATGAGGAAATATAATACCCAACCTAATTGGTTTCTCGATAGGAAAACGATTAACTAACAAATTAAAACAAAATAAACCATAGAACGTAACACAATCTTGGCAGCGCAAGCACTCTTCTATAATTGTCTGATTATAATTCTTGAACAATATGTAATAGTCTACCTAAAACAGACTCTGAGGAGTGAGGACTACTGTTCTAGAAAGAAAACCCTAGGAAAAGAAAAACAATACTTGTTAAGGACTGAAATGCCCTTACAGAAATGAAACTAGTTAATATTCTTACATAAGAAAATAAAGATGAAGTGTCCCTGCATCACAACCTAAACCTTCACCTTTTTTATTCTTTTGTGTTTTAGTCAGTTGGTCAATATTTGTGTGGTGAACTATAATAGTACAACGGGGATCAATAACCCAGAAGTTGATTGTGAAGTCCTCGGTGCCTGAAGTA
This sequence comes from Papaver californicum, assembly GCA_023531435.1. Taxonomy (NCBI): domain Eukaryota; kingdom Viridiplantae; phylum Streptophyta; class Magnoliopsida; order Ranunculales; family Papaveraceae; genus Papaver; species Papaver californicum. The sequence continues at coordinate 1,613,937 of JAJJMC010002511.1, read as the reverse complement.
TGGCAGTTATTTTTGTTGGTTACAAATATATTGTTTCAAGTTAGTGCACAAGGGGTATACAATGCATGCTAAGTAATATAAGTGTATAAATTATAATGATTACAGGCTAGTCTGCCCATACATATAGGTTTTGAGTTAAATGCCTAGAATCCTAGTCAACAACAAGATCAATTTTGTAGATGAAGTGAGAGGAAAAGAAATCTGTACTGGTTTTATGAGATAGTATGCCTGAAACAAGAACCTTATTAAGAGAGAAGAAAATGACGTCCTTATAGGATTTGTTATTTCCCAGAGAAGCAAAGGAAGGTAAAATGAGTAGAAATATTGGAGTTCCACATCAACCAACAACCAAAATACACTTTTTCCCCTCCAACCTAATCCCTCCCTCCAGTTCCGTCTGGCAAACGCACTTGTCCAGAAACCTGTTGTAGACTTACCCGATTTAATGGCCGAGTACTTGTTGAAACTGCGAACTTTTGGTGATAAGATTTTACCTGTTTTACTTATGGTAGGATATGATTTTCGAAACATAAATTGTCGCTTGTCTTGATAGATCAGATTTGCATGTGTTAAGAAAGCTGTTGGTTTCAATAGAGATCTTCAAGATTATGAAAAACATGTGCCTAAAGCGAGAGATACGATTTCAGTGAATTTTTTATTCTAGAGTTTACTGTTTAGATATATCTAAAAAAGTTATACTGTACTTGCAGTTGCGACTATGGTTGGAACAATAGTGGCTTATTTGATGGTGCCTATGCGATCACTTGGTCAAGATAGTTGGAAGATAGCAGCTGCTCTCATGAGTAGTTATATTGGCGGAAGTAATTCCATTAACACGCTGTTACATCTCGCACTTTTCCTTGTTTTCTTTTGATAAGCATAATGAAATGAAGATGTCATTCATTCACATCTAATGCGTTAATGCATGATAGTGTAGTTTCTATTTTCGAGCCTACACAACCGAACAGGTACATGATGTGACTGGCGCTGGGTATACAAATCCTGATATGTGATCTGTTGCAGTTCCTTGTTGATATACGAGTTGTCAATTTTCTCTTATTCACATTAATCCACTTATCCCAAGTCTTTTAGTAATCTTAGATTGTTCAATCGCACACAGAAGCATATTTTGCATAGTTCTGTCATCATAAGTTTCAATAAACATGGTACCTGGAGTAATAAACCACTTTTGTGTTGTTATATTCCGCAGGATGTGTCCTTTAAGCTTTTCTAATTTCTGGATGGACCAATTAATTATATACTATTCACCATCATCAACTGAGCATCTTTTACCTATGATTCCTAATTGGGTGATTTATATAGAGCATAACTTGCTTTATCCTTTCTGTAGGGACATTTTTTCTTTCATGGATTGTTATGTATCTTTCTGCACTATCCTAAGTCCATCTCTAGCCTCTAGGAAATCAAACCATTAGCCTTTATATCTTCATCTTAAGGTCAATCATTATCCTTTATGGAATTGATTCCCTGGGTTTGAGTGCCTTAATAAACCTACACATGCCTACAATTGCATTAAGTTACAGACATATAAAGTGTTATCTATATATTGTGGGTTGTACTTCGTACTATGCTGCCTGTAAACAAGCAAATTGGAGAACCTGATCCATGTCAGCACAAACTGATAGCTATAGATAGAGTTGATTTTTTTTTTCATAAGGTTATTGATCTGAAATAGATATACGCTTCTTCCACGCTCTCATTCTCTTATTCTTGTACTCCTGTTGTATGTGATGCCTCCAATCGGCGTGAGCTGCATTTCTCCTCTCACTTTGTATGTATTTCTAATGAAGGTTGTCTGTGATCTGTTTCAGCGGTCAATTTTGTTGCTGTTTCAGAGGCTCTTGGTCTGTCTTCATCAGTATTGGCTGCGGGAATAGCTGTGGACAATGTTGTTTGTGCGGTATATTTCACAATTCTTTTTGCATTAGCATCCAAAATTCCTCCCGAGGCTTCTACATCATCCAATGGTGGGTGTGCCTTACCTTCGAATCTCGATCGAAGTACATGAACCGTGTTCTGGAATCTTTTTTATAAGTTTTAGAACATCTTAAACAGTCAACTTTGCGCTAAACATTAGCTTTGGCAATTTTTTTAATTTATTTCTAGAACTTATTATGTCTGGACAAGAGAACCTGTTTGTTAGCTCGGGTCACCTTAGTTTTCAGTTGGTTAACATCTTTTTTAACAAATAATTTCCCGCGATCTGCCATTTTGCTTGTTGTGTGGTAAAGTGTATAACTTTTGTGTTTTATGTTTAATCAACAAAATCAGGGTTCGGATGTTTCAATATATATACATTTATGGGGTTGAATTCTCATTTTGGATCTTTCTGTTTCTTTAAATATTGCCATTTAAAAGTAGAACTTGATACAGTTACAAGCCCATTTGAGATACATTCGACTAAATTACCTTGGTGCACTAAAAAAGTATGAGGGTGATTCCAGCCAATTAACTTGATGAAAGCAGACATCATGTACGGTATTATTAAAGTAAGGCCATCTTCTGATTAAATGGGAATGTTTGCAGGTGATCTGGTGGATACAGATTCTAAACTGGGAAACAGGCCAACAGTTCTACACTTTGCTACTTCTCTTGCAATATCCTTTGGTATTTGCAATGTCGCCTCCTGTCTGACAAAAGTTCTCGGTATACAAGGAGGTAATCTTCCAGTAATTACAGCAATAACAGTTGCTATTGCGACTCTATTTCCAACACAGCTTGGTTATCTTGCACCTTGTGGTGAGGTTATGGCTCTCATTCTAATACAGGTAGGTCAAACTGAAATGATCCAAATGATTTATTATTTCGTACTTTATGACTTTATAGTAACACTACTCAACATATGTTGCTATTAAACTTCTCTCTTTGCTATTTCATTTTTCTATGTCAGTTTGCAAACAAAGTCAAATATGCCTTTCACTTCTATATAGCTGCGCCTTTTCCAATTACCGATATCTAACATCTTCGACACACATCAGATTCCTTAACTGGTGCTGTTTCACTTGGTTCTTCAGTTAGAATTACTGTTTGATTGTTTTTAATTTTGAATGTGAGTTTGCCACAAGATTCCAACGGCCCAATGTAAAAAACAATTAGAATGCCAATGTCCAACACTCCCTTAATCGGTCTCCTATAGACTAGACATTTCTTGACCAGTGACCATAGAGATTATATCGTCATGTAAAATCACCTCATTTAATTTACGAATTTGTTTTGTAAGGATGACCATAGTTACCAAATGTGAATGTTGCTATGGGTGTCCTACATGGTGCGTAGTTCATTACTGAACGTCGTACAGTATATTTCTCCACATGAGCCTTGCACGCGGCACTTTCACAAAAATTGAAGGTTGTGTGTTGGTACTATAGCATAACCTTCCATGGTACTTTCAATTCTGTGTGAAATATTTCATTGTTAATCAAGTAAATTATGGTATATGATCTCTAGAGTCTAATCTAATATTGATCTTTGCAAGAAGGTATTTTTTGCTGTGGTCGGTGCAAATGGAAGATTATGGAATGTCATAAAGACGGCCCCCAGTGTTTGCACATTTGCTTTAATCCAGGTAGGAGTTCATCTGGGTGTGATCATTGGACTAGGAAAGTTGTTACATCTTGATCGGAAGCTGTTATTGCTGGCATCAAATGCCAATGTTGGAGGCCCTACAACAGCTTGTGCTATGGCCACAGCCAAAGGATGGGGTTCTTTGATTGTTCCTGGTATACTTGTCGGCATATTTGGGGTAGCTATTGCAACTTTTCTTGGCATTGGGTTTGGTTTGATGGTTCTCAAAAACTTGTAGTCCTTTTCAAATTTCAGAATATCTCAATTTGGTTCTGGGGTTAGCCTATTTGGCTAGGGGGGCCGCTCAATAATTTTTGCTCCTGCACATGTAGGTTCCTCTGTTTGGGTGCTATTAATCACACTTTGTGGTTGGCGGTTATGTATTTCACCACGTTTTCTGATGTAGCCTTTGCCACATGATTAAAGGAAGGAAAACAAATTAAAAAAATTTAAAACGGGCATCCGTTAAATTCTTTCTTGGTGTAAACCTCTACAGACTATCACAGGACTTAGAGTCAATCTGGAAAAGAGCACACTAATAAGTATTTTGGAGCAGACTATAAAGCACAAGATTTAGCTATAATAACGCAATGCAAAGTGAGAAGCTCCTTTCAAATATTTGGGCATGCCTTTGGGATCTTCGGCTAAACAAACAAGTGTATGTGAAGTGATAATTGAAAAATTCAATAAGAAACTAGCTAAAAGGAAAAGGAGATTACTCACAAAATCAGGTAAGCTAGTCCTCGTCAACACTGCACTAGCTAGCTTGCCGGTATACTTTGTCTCTTATGCAAATGTCTGCTTTAGTGGAAAAGAGGATGATCAGAATCATGAGAGATTTTTTGTAGTTTTGCAGAAAAGAGAAAGATAAGTTGGGTAGCCTGGAAAAAGGTATGCAAACCAAGGGAGCATGGTGCTTTAGCAATAAGAAACCTGAGATCCATAAACAATGCTCTACTGGCAAAATGGAGTTGGAGATATGTAAGTAGAGAAAAACAACGTGGAGAAGACTCATACAAATCAGAATAAAGATTTCAGAGGAGGACTTATGGCCAAAAGATTCTAAACTTCCTCAAGGCAAGGTATTCAAACGGAAAGGTGGATATTAGAAAGAAGTATTAACAATAAGATCTCAAATGGGATGGGACTAAAAGTTTGGTATGATAAATGGTTCAACTCCACCATATTATACCTATCTCATCATAAAGCTTGCAGTGGATAAATATGCAAAGGTTACAGATATAATAAATCAAGGAAGATGAAAAATGAACCTAAGAAGACAGACAAATGAAAAAAAGGCTCAAGAGCTTCTAAATCTGGTAATGTATCCTTGGAGATCCACTTATACTGACTGATGAAGATGACACACTGGAATATACCACATCTACAAGCTACACAACCAATGAAGGGTATCAATGGCTTCAAAAGAAACAGGCTCAGGCAAGTGTAGTTCCCCTGGCCTTACCCCATAAATGCATATCGGTGAAACACGTCCCTCCAAAATTTTAATTTTTTACTTGGTCAGTTATGCATTCTGCAATCATAACAGTGGATGATCTGGTCAAAAAGGTATGACATAGAGGAAAAGAATTGATGTCTCTGCAACCATATGGAGGAAAGCATTGACCATCTGCTGTTACATTTTCCTTTCTCAAGACAAGTCTGAGACTACTTTATAGCTCGATTCAAGATAAACTGGATGCACAAAGTCATGGTGAAAGAACAGTTGGAAGCCTGGACAGACAACAAAGGAAAAAAGATGGGTAAAAAAATCTGGCCAATTCTACCATTTGCAATACTATGGGCAATTTGGAATGAAAGAAATCAAAGAGTAATGCAAAAAAAAGACAGAAAGATGAAGAAATTCTGATCTGTGAGGTGAAAAGATTAATGTTTCGTTGATAGATCATTTTCTTTGAGTTAGGGAAAAATGCTGATAATGGTTTTGATTTTGATGAATCGGAAGTCTTCTTGGAAAGAGTTGGACAGAGAGAAGAGGAAAGGGATAAACTCGGTGGAATGTATTATTTCTATTTTCCTTATAACAATGAATCAGACGGGTATTTATATACCCAATTACAATTAAGAACAACTTAACTAACTAATCCCTAACTAACATTTAAAATGAGCCAGGCAGAAACTGACATGTGTCTAAACCTTATTAAACTAAAAGAAGTAGTATGCTAAAGGCAGCACTTTGTCTGCTATTGACAGTCAATCTCTTATCATTACCCCCTCCTGGAAACTCAACCTTGTCCTCAAGGTGTTCAAGTCTGAATAGCAGGATCAAAATCTGGGTACTTCTGCAAGAAAGAAGTGGAATCCTCCCAAGTAGCATTCTCCGCACTCTGTCCTGCCCACTGAATCATCCATTTAGTACAGACAATGCGTGAACCATCATCACTTCTTTTGAACACCAACTTCCTGCCAAGAACCTTAAGAGGTGCATCCTGTGGAGTGTCATCGATAAGAGGCAGAGTATGAACTGGTTGTCCCACCACTCCCAACTGTTTCTTGAGGAAACTCACATGGAAAACAAGATGTTTCTTACTTTGAGGAGGCAACAACAACTAATAAGCCACTTTGCCCACCTTTTGTAGTACCTTATAGGGTCCGAAGAACCTAGGGAGCAATTTGTGAAAGGAATGACCAGCCAGAGATCGCATTTGATAAGGTACCAAGCGCAAATACACCATATCTCCTTCCTGAAACTCTCGTTCAGTGCGCTTTTTGTCAGTTTGAGACTTCATACGTTGCTGAGCTATCTGCAGATTGGTTCGCAACAGTTGCAACATTTGATCTCTGGAATTTAATTCCTCTTCAACAGCCTCAACCCTTGATGTGCCCACTTCATGTGCAGGAATGAGTGGTGGTGGATAACCATATAGAATTTGGAATGAAGTCATTTCTGAAGCCGAATGGTATGAAGTATTATAACTCCACTCAGCCCAGGCCAACCATTTTACCCAAGAATGCAGTGCATAAGAGGTGAAACATCAAAGAAAAGTTTCAATACACCTGTTGACCACTTCTGTCTGCCCATCAGTTTGGGGATGAAACCCTGAACTCATAGTCAACTTGGAACCATTTAGACGAAAGAATTCCTTCCAGAAATTACTCAAGAAGATCGAATCCCTGTCACTTATTATTGAAGTAGGCATGCCATGCAATTTAAAGACATTCTCTATGAACACTTAGGCCACTGATGTAGCTGTGTATGGATGAGCTAAGGCCATAAAATGAGCATATTTTGAGAGTCTATCGACCACCACAAAAATGTATGTTTTATTCTTAGATTTGGGTAAACCAGTAATGAAGTTCATACTCACAGATGTCCACACCTGTTCTAGGATTTGAAGTGGTTGCAGAAGGCCTGGAGGAGAACAAGTCTCATATTTGTGTTGTTGACAAACAACACACTCTACCAGATAATGCTTAATGTCCCTCCTCATTCCAGGCCAATAAAAAGTCCTTTTAACCCTCTGATAGGTCTTAAGAACTCCATGATGACCTGAAGCAGGACTTGCATGACATTCTTCCATAATTTTGATCCTCCATTCTGATGTGGGACTGAGTAAAATTCTATTTTTATACCTTAAGAGCCCATTGTCATAAGTGTAATGTAAAGAAGTAAAATTACATGTAGAGTGGAAGTCCTTGAGTATATCAGCAATATAAATTTCCTTCTCCAAATGTTTGTGCAAATCATCCATCCAGTTGAAGTATGGGTAAGAAATGGCTAACATTTCTGTCATAGACCCTGTATCATAAATTCTTGAAAGAACATCTGTTGCATTATTATCACATCCCCTTTTGTACTGAATCTCATAGTCATATCCCATTAATTTGCTTACCCATTTTCTTTGAAAAGCTGTATTGGCCTTATGATCTAAAAAATACTTAAGACTATTGTGGTCTGTCTGAATAATGAAATGTTGACCCTGCAAGTAGTGCTCCCACTTCCTGATGGCATGAACAATAAATATTAGCTCTTTCTCATATACTGATAAGGCAGCATTCTTGACTCCCAATGATTGACTAAAGAATGCAATTGGCTTGTTATGTTGTTGAAGAACTGCACCTATCCCAGTGTCAGAAGCATCACTCTCTATCACAAAAGGTTGAGAGAAGTCAGGTGATGCTAATACTTGTGGGCTGACCATGACCTGTTTTAATTTGCCAAAAGCATTTATAGCTTCTGGAGTCCAACTAAAGTTGTTTTTCTTAGTAAGATCAAACAAAGGCTGACAAATCTTCCCATAACCTGGTATATACTTCCTGTAATAACCAGTGAGACCCAAGAACCCCCTGAGCTGTTTGAGAGTGGTTGGTTGTGACCAATCCTGAATCACCTTCAATTTATCTGGATCAGGAGACACTCCATCACAAGACACTATGTGACCCAGGTATTGGATTTTCCTAGCTCCAAACTCACACTTAGACTCCTTGAGGTACAACTGATGAATCTTCAGTAAATCAAAAGTAAGTCTTAGATATGACATATGTGCTTCCCATGACTTGTTATAAACCAGGATATCATCAAAGAATACTATAATGAATTTCCTCAAGTAGGACTTAAAAATTTCATTCATCAAGTTCTGGAAACTAGCTGGAGCATTGGTAAGCCCAAAAGGCATCACCAAAAATTCATAGAGACCTTCATGTGTCATGAATGATGTTTTGTGCACATCTGAAGCTGACATCCTGACCTGATGTAACCCGATCTTAGATCCAACTTAGAAAAAACTCTGTCTCCAAACAACTCATCTAAAAGATCATCAATTAGAGGTATGGGATAATTGTTTCTGATGGTCATACTATTGAGCTCCCTATAATCCATGCACATCCTCCAAGTGCCATCCTTCTTCTTGACTAGTAAAACTGGTGAAACAAATGGGATATGACTTGGTTTTATGAACCCTGAATCAAAGAGATCTTTCACAACACTTTCAATCTCTATTTTCTGAAGAGGTCCATATCTGTAGGGCTTCTTATTAATTGGCCTGGAATTTGGAACCAGAGGAATTTGATGGTCACAATTCCTTGAAGGTGGTAGAGTCTTTGGAGTAATAAACAGGTCCTCATATTGTTGTAATAACTGTTGAAACTCCTCAAACTCTGGAGAGGTCAGGTGAGTATAACTTCCCATTTTTGTTTTCTCCAAATTATAGATGAGGTAAGCAAATTTGGTTGTGTCCAACAATTTCTCCATTTGCTTGATAGAAACTAAATCAGTTAAAGGAGTAGGGATTACCAATTGATCCACCACATGTGGTTGACCATTGATATTAAACTCTAAAGTTTAATTGGAGAAGTCCCATGTAAGCTTCCGTAGAGTAGATAACCACTGCACACAAAGCACCACATCGCAAACACCCAAAGGAATCATTTGAAGGTCAGTGGATCCCATGAAACTTCCCAGCTCAATAGGCATATCTTTAAACAGACCTCCTCCTTTTACAGTATTGCCATCAGCCACCATCACCTTTATAGAACTTTCCAAATGAGGAGTCCAATTCAATTTCTTTATTAATCGAGAATCTACAAAATTGTGAGTACTTCCAGAGTCCAATAAGATTTTTACTTCCACTCCCTTGATTCTTCCACTAACTTTCATAGTTTTAGCAGAAGGTAAATGAACATCTCCAAAAAGAGCACATTCACTCAAGTGAATAGAGGATACTGCTGATGTTACCTCCACACTATCAGTGACTTCATTCACTTTTTCAGTCACATCTCCCACACCTTCCACTAAGTCCAACACTAGAGATTGTGTTCCACCAGCTTTAGAGGTTCTTTCCTTGCACATATGTCCTCTAAACCACTTTTCATTACAATAATAACATAAGTTTTTGAGAGTCCTATCAGTCACAGCTGATGGAGTGATTCTTTTGTACTCAATTCTAGGTAGAGATTTTGCTGGACTTGGCATTTTTAAGGGTGTAGCATTGGCATATACTCTCTGAGTCTGTCCTGGAATGTAAGTATTCAAGGCCATGATCTTAGTATTCAATTGAGCAGCTATTGTAATGGCATCATGTACTGTTATAGGTTTAAGTATTTGCACATCAAATTTAAGCTCATCCTTAAGACCACCAATAAAACAACTCTTAAGTGCATCTTGAGATAATCATGTTGTTCTAACAAATTTCCGAAAAGTTGAAACGTAATCTTAAAACGTACCTGTTTGTCTTAGTTTGAAAAGAGATGAAGTGAAATCAATGTAATCAGATGGTCCGAATTCCTTACACAGTTCACGAACAAATACCTCCCAAACAGGATTGGATCGATCATATCCTTGCCATTGGTACCACTGTAATACGTCTCCTTCAAGTTGAAATGACGTTGTTGTGATCTTCTGATTTGCTGGTACATCATAAAATCTGAAATACTACTCAGCCTTGTAGATCCATACAATCAGATCATCTCCATTATTGAATTGAGGTAGCTCTACTCTTGGTTGAGATATTGCCATATTAACAACATTAGTATTCTCCCTTCTATGGTTTCTGGATTTTCAACTCCCTCATGATATGGTAGATTATCATTTCTACGATTATCTTGATTACTATTTGCTATAATTTCCAGCATAAATTGAAACATCGTATTCATTTGAACGCTCATAAAATTGATCTGGTTTGAAACATCATCAAGTCGATTAGTAATTTAATCTACTCTACTAGTAACTCCATTGAGTCCTAACGAAATTCCTGTTGTACGATCATTCAACGTTAATAATTCATTGTTGAAGCCAACACATCGTTTTTCCAAGGATGTGATTCGAGTAGTGTTGTTAGCCATTGAAAATTCTCTACCAGATTTTGATTTTCGAACTTTCTTCAATCAGAAATCCAACGAGGCTCTGATACCAAAATGATAGATCATTTTCTTTGAGTTAGGGAAAAATGTTGATAATGGTTTTGATTTTGTTGAATTAGAAGTCTTCTTGGAAAGAGTTGGACAGAGAGAAAAGGAAAGGGATAAACTCGGTGGAACGTATTATTTCTATTCTCCTTATAACAATGAATCAGACGGGTATTTATATACCCAATTACAATTAAGAACATCTTAACTAACTAATCCCTAACTAACATTTAAAATAAGCCAGGCAGAAACTGACATGTGTCCAAACCTTATTAAACCAAAAGAAGTAGTATGCTAAAGGCACCACTCTGTCTGCTATTGAAAACCAATCTCTTATCATTCATTGGGGGGTTCAATTCTCAATTGGTTCTCTTTCTATGTAACGACTTTCAGGGATCTTATAACTAACTGGGAGGAGGTTTTAGAGTATACCTAAGGGATTGGTTATAATGTGGGCTTGAGACGTTTGGGCTCAAGTTTTCCTTGTATCTACCTTCTTTTTTCTTATCAATAAAATTCAAATCTTTTACCTCAAAGATAAAAAAAAAATATCTAAAGACTACAGTACACTTAAGTTATCATAGCCGGGGTAACTTGTGAGACTAGAAGCCAATTTCTTCAACATGATCAATCATGTTGGTAGGCCGCCTTAAACCAAATTTGCTGAAATAAATCCGTAAAGGAGGCTAGATGGACAAGGTGAAAGACTTATCTCAGATGGCGATTTATAAATGATTTGCAAAATAATTATCAACCAGAGATGCTGCAAGTGTTGATGGATTTTAACATTTTCACTGGTTTTCATACATCTCTTTCTATTTCAATAACTCCTTATACCGTTAACCAATTCCTCCCATTGTTACCAAAAATTGGACTTTTCTTATTTATTGTCCATGCTTTTTATTAATCATAATATGTTTGGCTATGGTTGGTAGATATTGACCATAATTTTAAGTTTGACCCTTTTCAAAACATATTTGATAAGTAAATCACTGAGTTGATGAGACAATGAGTTGGTAAATCAACAACTTAGTGATTTAGTTGAAAAAACTTTTTTTTCTTCTTTAAAATGGGTTTATTAATGAAAATAATTTGTTATCCCTAGAATCTCTATAAATTTACATTATAAAAAAGTGTTCATAATCAGGTCGTTATCATTTTTGTTTTGATATTTTTATTAATATGGAAGAAGATTCATCGAGCTTCCCATCCACAACGTCTAGATCCTTAGAAAAATCAAGTGGAAAGTTATTTGAAGATCGTTTTGGTTACAACACTCCGTATATATTTTAATTTCTAATCATAATGAAGTAATATTATACTACCTCCTTCTTAGTAAAAATGTTACTATCACTTTTGCTGAAACGGAGGGAGTAATTATTTTGTCTTATTCGATATTATGATTGTCTGTTGATTTATATAAATAAAGTCACATACCACACATAATGTGAATGACAGACTAAATCATGACATTCTACTTATGTTGCTAGTGTCAACATCAATTATACCTCGCGATATTGGATTCGCCGATTTGAAAAATGTTTTTACAACCAATCAGGTATGGAACTTTAAAATATATTCAAATATATTGAAGAAATGAGTTAATATTAAATTAATGTGTGTAACTTGGTATTTTTTTTAGTTGTTTGAAATTCATGATTCTTGAAAACATAATAAATTGGTGTTAATCTGTTAGAAAGACGACCAATTCGGTTGTGTTATTAGAAAGTCTGAGAAATACTGATTGATAAAGAGTCTCTCACGGTTCTCACATGAGAAAGGTTCAAGAAGTACGAAGATAAAAATAAAAACAATTCCAAAGAAGCCGACCAATACAAGCTAAAAAAAGAAAAAACTACGAGATAAAAAGAACGCCGATGTCCTTTTGAGTTGAGAAGTATTTCTGTGAATGGAGTGAATTGGCATGTACATGTCAAAAATGAGCAACATAATTATCTAGCATATGAGATCCTTACTTGCCATCCTTATTCAAGAAGGTTGAACCAAAAGATACGGATTTTTTTTATATTTCATCGTCACTAAGTGGAAGTAGCCCAACTCAAATATTAACTCACCTAAGGATTTTGGGTTCTTAAAATTATTCTACACCGACGACCGTTTACATATGCATAACAAAATTCCGAGTTAAAAAATTAATTGGAAGAACAAGGATTTAAAGTTTTTTGGAGTTATATGACGGGCACCACTATGTAAAATGGAACAAGAGAGGGGTAACATATACAATGATTGAATCGTTCTTTTCTCACCAGAAAGGCTCAACAACTGCCCGATGTTTTCCAAGTTCAGTCATCCTTGATATACTTACAAAACTGGTCAGTGGGGCTATGCCTTTGTTACATTTTGTTAGGTTCACTTCTATAAATCATACTTTTACTACATCATAGTGTTTTATGTTAGAAAAGAGGACAAAAATCTATATTTGGGCGTTGAGAGAGTTGAAAGATTTACATTCCCCTAATTCAGAAATATTGTGAGATCATTTTCCTATTCTTTCCCCAGATCCCGCTATTAAAAAATCTTTCATCCGTATTTATCAGTAATGACAACCAACAACTTCAAAAGATGTCACAGAAGTATTCACCAGGCAACAAATTTTCTTTGTGCCTTTTATATCAAGAGAAATATATGTGCCAATTTCAAACAAGAATGATAAAAGAAGATTAAAACGTTCTTTGGACATCTAAATCTCACGCCATTTATAAAATCAATCTAAACTATATATGCAAAAAGATTGTGGGGACAAATGTACCCAAAGTGGATGTCTTATGTTAAGACGCAATGACTAGCTCGTAAAGAGCAATTTGTATATGTAGGACTAATGAGATCAAACACTTCATAAATAAAACCACAAATTGCGTTGAATATGAGCATGCTATTCTTAAAAATTCTTTAAATTTTCAACAAATAACTTTTTAAAATATTGGCAATATATGGTTATAGATGGTGGATTTTTAACAAATACGAAAATCATAAAATTGCATCTGGACGGTAGAAGAAATCTAAAATTTATATATTTGTCTCTGGTATTTTATTAGAAAGATAGAGTCTATATTTATATTTTATATTCCACAAGGAAATTGTGAATACATATTTTGTTAATAATTACGTGTACTTTATAATGATCGTGTATCCTATTTATCTGAATATATACATTATTAAAACTTCACTCAACTGAACTTTCGATATTTTATGTACTTATACTATATGTATTGTATGACTTAGTACCTATTCTTTGTATTAAAACTTCCTTTGATTATGAGAATTTTTATAAGAGTCACTGGTGCTTGTTGTAATTCTTTTCATACTCTCTGGCTATACAACATATGTATTCAGAATAAGCTTTCGTGCTATTCTCGAATAAGTACTATGCTCCTAGATGGATATCCCCTAGTACAAAGTAATATTGTACTTGTACGAAGTCGTAGTAATTCCACGTCCGAATTCCTTGAACTCTTCCTAAAATAATATCAATGTCCAAATACCTACTTGAATAATTCTAGTTCATTATTGTATTTACAGTATCGACATAAACTTTCAATACTTAAAGTATGTTCATTGATTATATATTGATTGGCTTAATTACTAAACTAGCTCATGGATATTCCCAACAAAATTTTATGGATCCTTTCCAGATCGGAAGTAAATGTATATTCATATCTTAAAATACATAGTGAAAATGCCAAGTCAATGCTTGCGTAAACGAGAATGCCCGTGCCATTAAAAGAAAAATACAAACAACACCAAGTATGAATATTTTCCTGATTACTGAGCTAATGAAGGCTAGCGTTGGCCTTGTCACAGCTCTAGCAAGCATTCATAAAACGGTGATGGCCTGGGCCAACTCCAAACCAACCCTAACACGGCGCTGGCTTAGGCCAACGCCAACCTAATTCTAGACTCGCCACTTCCTGGTTTAGGATAACGCCTACCTTACTCTAACACTGTGCTGGCCTAGTGGCGCTGGCCTAATGCCAGCGCCAACCTAAACCTCGGCGTTAGCTTAGTGCTAGCGCCTCTACCTTCACGGTGTTGGCATAGTGCCAGTGACAACCTAAGACTCGGAACTAGACTAGTGCTAATGTCTTTACCATTATGACGTTGGCCTAATGCCAGCGCCATCTTATTCTTCGGCGCTATCCTAATGCTAGCGCCACTAAAATTACACTACTGTCCTAATGCTAGCACTATCTATGCAGGCCTCGATGCCCCGAGTCACAATTATTCAACAAGTGAGTCTCTCAGCTGAGATCACTTAAAGCGCCATCATTTGCAATTCATATTATTACTGGATACTCTTCTTACTCAGTGCTCAAGCATGGCTTTATTAGAGCTCAAAACCCAGATTACAATAATACAATCTGATCTTAGACTTATTAAAATATAAGTCACTCATAGACTTATTATTATTTTCGTCTGACTACACTAGTCAGTTTATACACAATTGAACGTCTAGCCTCAACAAGTCACGACTATGACTTACCTATAATAGTAGGAGTTCATAATTTTATTATTTTATACGAGACATCAAACATGTCACAGGAGGATACCCATTAGGGTATGGTCTGGTGGTTTACAGCCTGTGGGGTGTAACTGAACACCCACGAGAAAAAACTAAGTTGTTTAAATGTTACTGGATGAAGAGTTAGCGGGTGTTACCATTTATAGAATTTTCCCTACAATTATGGGCCTGATCAACCACGTTCTCCACCTCTCCACTTCTTCCACCTTTTACGAGATCAAAGTTCAATACTATAAATATATCACTTCATTCATTTCCAAATGATATATAAAGTTTATCAAAGTTAATCAGACTATCATCAACAATTCTACTTTCTCTACATGAACTAAACTACCAAGACTTAACTAGAATTTATCACGCTCTGATCTCATCTTTATTTTATTTCCTCCATAAGATCAACCCTTCTCCGTCTTTGTGACCGAAGCAAGGCTTAAACGTCAATTTTTTGGTTTAGGCTAGCCTTGTACGATTTTGATCTCTCATATTTATTATGATTTACCCTTTCACCCTTTTATATGTTTTTTCCCTAAAATATTATGACGACCACAATGGGAGATCAATCTATCAGTTGCAAAATCAGTTTTTTTTCTTTCAAAATGGTTGAACTTGGGATATGTTCAGAAACATCAAATTTTGTTGGCTCCAACGTTATTACTCTTGATATTTCAGACTTGATGCGGAGACAGAGGACTGTCACCCCGGAGAAGCCACCACCCATGCACCAGATTGAGAGTTTCATTATATGTGAAAAACCCGTGGGTCAGGAGGCCACCTTTTTAATTGAAAGCGTATGCAAACTTTTACACTTCTCAAAGGATTAACGTATGGATTATTCGTTGCTCTCAACCATATTTCTTTTGAAACACAAGTGACTACACCTGTCTCGAAGGTTTCAGGAGTATTCCTGGTGTATGTCCCTTCCATGAATAATGTTACCTTTACTGAAGAAGATATGATGGCCGAAGAAGTTCACAATCGAGCTTTGTACGTGACTGCTCACATCAAAGATTTTGAATTTAAAACTCTCAGAACTATTAAGGTCAAGCAAAATAAGATAATTCATCACTCAATCATAACGAAAGACTTGAAGGGGAGTGCATTAGCACTTACAAATATGTCTATCTAGACTTGAAGGTAGGACCTATCTTGTCGAAAGTGAAATTTTACGTGATTGAAAAAGAACTTGAATATCACATGATATTGAGATGCCTATGACTTCACGATAACAAAATCATTCCCTCGACTTACCACCAGTGTATGAAGACCGTGCTTAATGGGAAAATTATTCGCATAACGACATTGTTATATCCTTATGCTCCAGTTTATGAGGTTGAATTCTTTGAACCAAGAGGTGGCATGCATGATTCGCCCAATAAGATTTACATCATACAATTACCCAATTGGGTGTCAATTGAAGAAGCTGATGGGTTGTCATCTCCAACACCATTCGGGGAGACCAAGCTCCCAAAGACATCACACCCATCAAATCTTCTCCAACTCTGTCCCGCGATTTCCAATATTCCAAATCACTCTCATGCTAAGAGAAGACACAATCTCGTGATAAGTTATGACACATAAGGTAGAGTCATCTACATTCGACGCCGATATTAACAATTAACATGGGAGACCACCAAAGAATATCTCCGCCCAGAGGAATGTAATCACAACAAGGAAGCGTGTAAAGAAGAAACTTAAGATGATCTGCGACAGCTACATGATGTTACCTACTTTACCACAGATACTCTCGAAGTCATCGACATCGAAACAGAAGAGGTCCCAAGACCTATCTCCACCATATTGACATTACGGACCAGAGGAACGAACCGGGCTTGTGAATCTTCTTAAAGAATATCAAGATATCTTTGCTTGGACTTAAAAAGAGATGCCAGGCTTGGATGACAAATTAGTCACTCATCACATGCATATCATACCCGACTCCAAGCATCTCAAATAGAAACCAAGACATTCCAGACACGAAATTGAGAAGCAAATCAAGGTCAAAATCCAGAAATTACCCGTTGTTGGATTCATCCAACCTATCCAACATCTTACCTGGCTAGCCAACATTGTCCCAATCAAGAAGAAAACTGGTCAAATTAGGTGTTGTGTAGATTTTACGGATTTAAACAAATATTGTCCCAAGGATGATTCCCACTTTCTAATATTGATATGCTGGTAGACGCCACCAGTGGTATGTTTTCTTTCATGGATGGCTAGAACGACTATAACCAAATAAAAATGTATGAACATGATGCTATCAGAACCGTATTCCGAACTCCGACCAGAAATATTTATTATACTGTGATGCCTTTCATTTTGAAGAATGAAGACGCAACTTTTCAATGGGCTATGAAAACAATCTTCCACGATATGATACACAAGCAAGTTGAAGACTACATCCATGATGTGGTGGTTAAATCTAAGACTTAAGCATCTCACATAGACGTGCTACGACAAGTCTTTGAAAGGTGTCATGAATATTGATTGAGAATGAATCTTTTGAAATGCGCTTACAAGTGTCTCGTATGGTAAATTTCTAGGATTTTAAGTAAGTGAAGGGGATCATCGAAATAAGCAAGAATACTATTTCTACGGAAAATACCATTTATGGGTATTTCAATTGAGATACCTGAAAACCTGCTAGTGGAGGAATACCTCCTAGGGATAGGATCAAAGTTGACCCGACTAAGACGCATGACATCACCACCATGCCTCCGGATAACAAAAGAGCTTAAGAGCTTCATGGGGACAATATCCTACACTCAACGCTTCATCCCTAGACTAGCTTAGTTCATTGAGCTTTATTCACTCCTTTGTATTATTTCCACTGTTATCAGAAATTTGATTGATAACTTAAGCTCAACTCTCCCTAAGGAACGAACCTGCTTACTCGTACACTACTAATTAGGTTAATGAGAAGTAAGGAATTTATTTTTTCCTTCGACACCTCGTCATTTACCACATAAATTTGTGATCCAAGTTTTTTTATGTTTTGGTATTATAATTTTTTTTTATCTCGATTTGGTATTAGAAGTTTTAACTTTGTTTTAGACATGATGAGGATGAAATTAAACTTTGTCTTGATATTAATTGTTTAGCTAGACAATTAAATTGATTTAGCTAAATTAGTTTATGGGTGCTGCTGAATTGTAGGATATTATAGTGCATTATATATGACGAGTTTTTATATTTTGAGTAAGTGTATTTGAACATATGGATTATAAGATAGTCACATGTTTTATAGGTGAAAATTGACTTGAAGGAGTTAAAATTGATTTGAATTGTTTTGTTAGATAGCTATTTTATTTAGTAAGTTTATGGATGCCCCTGAATTATAAAATAATCCCCGTGCATTACAAGATAATCTCATGCATTATAAGGTGAGTAATACGTATTTCAAGGGAATGTATGTGTACAACGAATCATGTATATTTTTGGTGTACTAGAAGAAAATAGAAAATCAATATGCTACATGTATAAAATTGATGTGCTTTTTATATATTTTAGCGCACTAGAGGAAAATAAAAATATAAAAACCAAATCCGAAAAAACAAAAAAATATAATAACTTTCCAAATATATAAAAATTATGAAATTTTGAACGAATATATTATTTTTAAGTTGTTTATATATAATTTTACACATAAAAGACAATTATGACAACCTAAAAACACTGATGTGCGAAATTATGGGCCAAATCATAAATAACTGGACTAAACAGGTAATTTTTGCTTTTTTTCTGAAAATTCAGACTTATGTGATATTAGGATCTAGATGAGGGGAAAAATCGTAAATATATAGACTAAACTGTTAATTCTATTTTGAAAATTCAGACTTCTTGGTATTAGGATTTCAATATTAGAATTTAGACGAGACCAGAATGTCCAAAGCCCAAGTGCCCAACCGGATTATATTAGGATTAAATGTTAACTCTTACTTTTTTGACGCCTTCTAACAGAATCTCAGTCGATAACTATTTTCCAAGTACTTCTGTTAGTGTAGGGACTTGTAGTGAATTTCCACTAGTAGTCGAAGAAATTAGAAAGCGAACGTCACAACTTACGAGTAGAGCGAGAGTGTCCCGTGAGAAGTGGATTGAAAATTTGGTATGCTTTTCACGACAGGAGGAGAGACTAGAAAGAGAAAATAGTGTGTGTGAGAGTGAGTGCGATTGGAGAACAACATCACTTCCAAGGCAAGCAAAAAGAAAGAAAAGAGAAGTAAGAAAGTAGAAACCCTAAGAAAGTACACTATTTTCTGAACTCGGAGATGATCTTCTTCTCCTTCTTTTACCTCTCCCCTTTATAAAATAAAAATAAATAATCAGATCCATTTTTCTTCTGTCTCTAAAAGAATCTTCTTGTCTTTTATCATTTCTGGATAAAACCTGTCCCTAATTTTAGTGGACTAGATTCGGTATTTTAATGGCGTTTCTCTGAAACTTGTTTGATCATTATGTCTAATTAGTAAGAGACAAATTTTGTTGAAATTAATGGCGTCAAGACAAGCTCCTCCTCAACCTCATAAGTCTAGGAAATCTACTTCTAATTTACCGAAATCTGTAAATTCTACATCTTCATCAACAACTTCTTCCAGACAACTTCCTGAGACTACATCAATTGAATGTCAAAGCTCACCTGCTTCTTCATCAGCTAGAAGTAAACCTATTCAGTATTACTCTTCTAAAGCCGCTACTCTTGATTCTGAGAGATTCAAAGAAAATGTTACTGTTACTGTTCGATTTCGTCCTCTTAGGTTTGTTTATTATTATTATTATTATTATTATTATTATTATTATTATTATTATTATTGTTATTTTAATTTTTTAAAATTCATTCCCTTCACTTCATTTGGGTTTCTTAACTTAGTTTCTTGTTTTGGTGTAGTAGTTCTGTTTACCGTATCAAATTTGTTTCTAATTTGTTTATTTCGATATTTGTTTTGGCGACAAGTCCAAAGGAAATTCGTCAAGGAGAGGAGGTTGCGTGGTACGCTGATGGAGAAACGATTGTGCGAAATGAATATAATCCTTCGATAGCTTATGCTTATGGTATGTAATGCCCTTCTGGTTCATTCAATTTAGGTTTCTTTTCTTTTTTGGTCGACAATGGATACTGAAAGATATCCGTAATGAAAAAAGGTTGGAGAACTATCTTCATGTTGGTTGTGCTATGATTGAATGAAATGAGTTCAACGAGTGATATGTTCCATATGAAAAGGGTTTAAGTAATTTACCAGGTTTAGCTTTACACTTCTAATGTCGTACAACTCGTGACATGCTTTGATGAACATATATCCCCCAATTACATTTTGTAAGTCGTTTTTGGCAAGGAAATCTTTCTAGACTTGAGCCAGTCTGTTGGATGGCGCCATTATATTTTCTTCATAGAGCAATATGTTGAATTACTTCGAGAAGTCAGCATGTTAGATATCAAACGCTAAATGTATTTTGGAAAATAATAGAACGACGCGTCCCTCTTCAAGGTTCCAAATGCTACAGAAACAAAGAGAAGCAAACTACCGGCTCCTGAAAACATAGTTTTGGCTTGTGGAGGAAACAAAAGGTCATTTGGTTGGATAAATTTATTCTTCGTCTTCATGTTACTGGATGATCTGGCTACTAGTCAGTAAGATATTTATGTCAGGGCTAGTATTCACTTCTTATTTTTTTAAATAAAAGGTGTACTGGAGATTGTAGAACAACCTCAGGTGGGATGAGTCCTTCCCGAAGGGTTTAAGGGGGACTTGAGTCTTCCGCTTGCGCTCCAATGCGACTCTCTTAATGGAATTATCTTGCTATAATTATGAGGTTGATGTAAGGATAAGAATCTTTCTGGATGATCAAAATTGTATTCCAGAACTGTTCACTGCGTGTTAGTCCAATGGTTTGACTATGGGCTTTTTCTGGAGTTGGTGGCAGCAAGATGCCAATGTTTGCTTGGTCTGTCCGATTGAATGTGATGAGTGCTGATGACGAAGTTGTATTGTACACGCCTTTATGAAACTTGTGAGAGATAACTTGATCTGATGATTATTTGGTGAAAATGTGCGAATTGTAATACAACAGTTAGTTTTATGAAGATATGCAATTGTTTTGGGAAAATGGCTTGTGTTGGTGGATAAAGCTCCTAAAATGTACTGTGAGATATATCCTTTGTAGGTGATGCAAACATTTTTAGGATATGTAAAACTCAGGCTCTTGGAGTATCTTAGAATTTAAGCAAGGGAATTGTCTGTATTCATGTAATTGATCAGCCTAACATTTTTTTGATGTTCACTATTCTGACTCAGTCTCTTGAAATTAGTCCACCCATGGCAATTTGTGTACTTTTTTTAGTGAATCTGGGAGTTGTCATTTCTCCATAAATTCTTATCTTGCTTAATTGAGCTTTCTTTGATTCTAGATCGAGTGTTTGGCCCCACGACAACAACACGCCATGTTTATGACGTGGCCGCACAACATGTTATTGCTGGTGCGATGGACGGGATCAACGGTAAGTACTATGAACTTCCCTTCCATTTTCTAATTTCTGCTGGCAGGAGCAAATTTCTCACATAATTGTAAGTATTCTCAACATTCTTGGTCTGGCTTATCATTATGAAACTTGTTCAGTATCCTACTAAAAAGTCATTAGTAAAGAAATGTGAAGTGATTGCGTCTCTTGAGTATCAATATTAATAATGACATATACTAAACATACTCTGTATGTGCCGGAGACAAACATGTAGTTCAACCTGTAAGGCTATCTAGTTTTTCCATACTGCTTAGCCCGCTGTTTATTTTGTTCCTCCAATTTTTTTAGATGCATGTGCAAATTTAGAAGTCAAACATTTAGTATTATTTTTGCTGTTAAAGATAATAGTTTTTTCCTCTTCGTAATCTGTGTTTCCCCCCTTCTTTCTATCAGGTACTATTTTTGCTTATGGTGTGACAAGCAGTGGGAAGACCCACACAATGCATGTAAGAGCCATCTCTCTCTCATACACGCGTATTAAACATCTTGTTATCAACAGAGTCCCTACTTTATTAGGTTAGAAGTTTCAGTATCCCCAATATTTAACTTCCATGGTAAAGAGATCATCCTCAGGAAAACCATACCAGAACCTCTTCATGTGAGCCTAAATGTCATTTATAATGAAGTAAATGAACGTTCATATATAAGCATCTCGGTGATTGGTAAGCAATTGAGTAACTTATTCAGCCTTATTTAACATGGCTAAGCAATCAAGTAATATAGTTTCTAATGATGTGAAAGACATATTCTCTCTTGTCCTTATATTTCTTGGTGCTAACCAACATTATCATTTCCATTATATGTAACATGCTAATCTTTGCGACACAAAATGACAGGGTGATCAAAGGTCTCCTGGCATTATACCGCTGGCGGTGAAGGATGCATTTAGTATAATTCAAGAGGTATTGTTAGCAGGGTAATTTATCTTTATTAGAATATTAGTAATGTTAGTGAGTTAATCTAACTCTCTTATGCCCTAGACTCCAACACGAGAATTTCTCCTGCGTGTGTCGTATTTGGAGATCTACAATGAGGTAAGCTTCTTTCAGTTTTCTTAAAATCTTTCACGATGTATTGATTTCCTTGAAGTTGATGTGCTTTATAATATACGTGTCAAGTGATTTGTATGCCATATGTGTTATTTTTGTAAAATAATGTGGCAACCTTCTATGTCCTTTCAGGTTGTTAATGACTTGTTAAATCCAGCAGGACAGAACCTGAGAGTTAGGGAGGATAGTCAGGTATCTGTCTATCACATTTCAGTACCTACTGTAAATCATCCGTGTTCTTAGCAAGATACTCATTGTATTCTACTCTGCGTATACTTAATCACAATGCTTTTCTTTATTAAATCCTACCTATTGTTGGTTGTAGGGAACATTTGTTGAAGGTATAAAGGAAGAAGTTGTATTGTCCCCTGCTCATGCCTTGTCACTAATAGCAGCAGGAGAGGGTAAAGTCTTTGTCCTCTTTTGTTTTCTTATGTTTTTGTTTTGTATTGTTTTGCTTTATAATTCTCTCTCCCTCCCTCCCTCCCCTCCGTAACTATGATCTTCATGCTTTTGGACCTGTAGAGACAAAAGAAAATTGGAGCTTTAAAATGTATGCTTTAGCTGTTCTTACTTATATGTTCTTTTATCTTGTTTTTCTTTATCCTGTTTTTTTTCTTCCTTACTTATTAGTGTTTAGCTGCTTGGTCGTCAAGATTTTATCAGGCTTATTGAGACATTCATTTGAACAACAGCACACAGGCATGTGGGGTCAACAAACTTTAATTTGCTTAGCAGCAGAAGCCATACAATATTTACTCTGGTATTTTACTTGCACATTATTTGACATTTAATAACTTACCCTAAAAGAAGCATCTTGATTTTGTTTTACTCGTCTGATTGCTGTGCTATGTATGAGATACTTACATGCCCAATTTCTAAATGTTGGGCATATTACCCAAGACATGTTGGTGACATCTGGTTTAACGTGTCTCCAAATGGAGAAGTTTCTGATGAAAAATATTCTGCTGTAACTATCTGTCTCCAAATTGGAGTTTCAGATATTTTTCTATTACAGTAACGAGCTTAGAAACCCAAATCAAGTTCATCATTTTCCATCCTTTGGTTTCCAACCGTAATTGCATGAGAATAATAGTTAGACACTACAGACTGCTCCTTTAGATTAGCTTTGCATATGAACCTGAAATACTGGACGTATGCCTACATCTCAGGATGGATTTTATCTGGATGATGTATCTGATTCAGTTGTGGAATGGCCAAGCTGTTAACCAGTTTGTTTGTAAACAATGGGTTGGCAATTGATTAAACATATTGGCCTGGTTAAATCTCAAATCGAACCCGCTATTATCTTATGTAGTGATATGTGTGTTCCTTTGTTGAAATCACAATATCTCTTTCCAACCTAATTTATATGATACATTTTCTAAAATGGGATTTATTTATTTCATTTGTATTACAGTTATGTTTTCCATTACTTCATTTTGTCGGTATGTTTTGTTTAATTTTGATCTGCAGACAGTAGAAAGTAGCCCATGTGGTGAGAATAGCGAAGGTGAAGCAGTTAATTTATCACAACTGGTAAGTCTCGTAGGCTTCTTACTACAAACCTTCTCTGCTTCCTTTCAGTAGACTTAATTCCCTGAACTACTTTTGCTTCATAATTCACAGTTTTGTGATTGTAATTTAATTATGTTAGTAGACTAGTAGTCTTATGCTTTTAAACTGATGTACTATGCAGTTTATACACAATCAAGTTCTTATATTCTTCTCTGCATCTTACTTATACCTGCAGAACCTCATCGATCTGGCAGGTTCTGAGAGCTCTAAAGCAGAAACCACTGGTGTACGGAGAAAAGAAGGATCTTACATTAATAAAAGCCTACTGACTCTTGGAACTGTAAGGATTGAATCATCAGCACTTATTATTTTTGACATGATGAAGCTTTCTCACATGCAAAGATAGTAAGTCTCAAATGTAAATTATTATGTCTAATGTAATAAACCTGACACATCCACCCGATCCAATTCAAAAAAAGTAAAAAATAAATTACGCTCTTAAAAGATAAGATGTCACAGCAACTTCATGTTTTTGATGGTAATTTTCTTGAGGACGTCTTGTTGATTAAAGACATCAAGCAGTCTGCTAATTTGTGACTTGTAGAATTGCAGGTAATATCGAAATTAACAGATGCACGAGCGACACATATACCATACAGAGATTCTAAACTCACCAGGCTTCTTCAGTCTTCTCTAAGTGGTCATGGACGTGTTTCTGTAAGCTTTATAATTTCTGTTTTCTTCTATAATTTTACATATCCGGGTTAGTTTGAATGAGGCTGACCTGCTGTTTTATGGCATCACCTTGCTCCTTGCAACCACTAATCATGAGATTGAGTAACCTGACTGATGTCTTTATGTACTAATTTATTCTGAAACTACAGCTCATATGTACTGTAACTCCTTCATCGAGCAATTCAGAAGAGACACATAATACATTGAAGTTTGCCCATCGCGCCAAACATATCGAAATTCAAGCATCACAAAACAAGGTATACTATCTACTTACCTCATAATCTGTAGTCATGAGTCACACCGGATTTTAAAAAACATTCCTAATTTTTGCAGATAATTGATGAGAAATCCCTCATCAAGAAGTACCAGAGCGAGATTTGCAGCTTGAAGGAAGAGTTGGAACAATTGAAACGGGGTATCATATCTGTTCCTGTGAAAGATGGAGATGATAATTTTGTTCTTCTAAAACAGAAGGTATCCTTGTCTTCTCGTTCTTTGTATTTACTAAGCAATCACGGGTTAGATAAGATTTAACATCTCATGTAGAATATGAGTCTTCCAGAACTGTTGTGATGTTCTGGATCCCCGACTCACGTATAAATATTCTCACTTCCTGTTTCTTTTCCATAGAGTTTTCGAGCTATTGGTGTATATTCTCCTTCACTTGCAAAATGTGATTCATCAAGCTTTGGGTTTGCTTGTATGTGTCTTGATAAGTAGATGGAAATGTGTCAAAAAAACTACCATTTTCTTATGCTTGGGAGATGTCTTCATACTGTCTACAGGGGCATAAACAATAAAACTTTGCTAATTTTATCCCCCCTGAGACGAGTTTGTTCAGATCTCATAGTGAATGATACTGAGCTTTCTATTGTAGAATTTGTTGCTTTTTTCATGAGCTAGACTTAGAATTATGGCTAAGAATATTCACTGCTTGAGCTATGCGATTCGAAAGCACTCCCAGTTTAGTTATTTGGAACCTAGCCTCATTGTAAGCTGTCTTGTATTAATGTTAGGATGCCTATCCTTTGGTAATAATATGTTTTGACTTGTTGAAATTCCTTTGATGTTATGATTTGAAAAGCTAGAAGATGGTCAGTTCAGGCTGCAGTCAAGACTGGAAGAAGAAGAAGAAGCTAAAGCTGCTTTGCTGGGAAGGATACAGCGCTTGACAAAATTAATTCTGGTTTCTACAAATGCTACACAATCACCAAGATTTCCTCAGCGGCCAGGCCAAAGAAGAAGACATTCTTTTGGAGAAGAAGAGGTTTGGTGCCTGATACTCCCAAATTGGCTTTCCGTTGGAAGTTTCGAGTCTATTATTATTACTGCCTCTTCCAATTATGCTCTGCTGTCCTAATGAATTTTGGTTCGGGATTATATCACTTTATTTGTTCTAGTTGAGAAAGCCTGAAGATCAAGAAATTTGTTTATTTCCCTTCAGTTTCACCGGTCTAAATGTGGTTTCTAAATGTGCAGCTCGCCTACCTTCCATATAAGAGGAGGGACTTGATTCTGGATGAGGAAAACATTGACTTGTATGTTTCTCAAGATGGAATCAGTGAGCCTGCAGATGATCCTTTCAAGGAGGAAAAGAAGAGTAAGAAACATGGATTGCTAAATTGGTTTAAGCTAAAGGTACGAAGCAAGGATATTCATTTGAAAGCTGTGTTAAGACCGATGATCTTAACCATTTTTGACCTGACTAATTTGGCATAGCCTTTTTCTGTTTTACGTGTACAAAGATGGTGTTTACTATGTTTAGTATTTGAACCTGCTTTCTAACATAACATGGGCCAACACGGTTTCTTGGTTCATATTGCACTGTTAAACGGTGTCCGGCTTTGAAGTGACTGTTTGACCAAAACCTTTTGCTTAGTTGGAGATGAATGCCTGACTGTTCACTTCCATGAGTTTTATGTTATTTTAAGCTTGAATAGTTCTGCATGTTACAATTTGAGATCTGCACAATTTGGGGCGGTATGAATGGAGACATGACTACTTTTTTTTGAAGGTGTTGTTGTATTTAATGCCTATCGTTCATTCAATCTATTTTGCCTTCAGAAGCGAGATAGTGTCTCAGCAACACCAACAAGTATCGACGAATCAAGTGGCACAAAATCAGTTACTGCACCCTCAACCCCCCAAGCAGAGAGCATCAATTTTCCCGTGGAATCAAGACTTTCTAATCATTTGCTCACAGAGAGTACCCCTTCAGCAGACCTTCCATCGGAGGCTGTACAAGATGGACATGTTCTCGATGAAAACTTTTCTGGGAAAGAAGCATCCCTGGTATGCTGTTCATATCTCATGACACTTTCTCGAAACAGCTTCATAATTGCTCATTTTAACTTGCCTCCATGGTCACCCATATATTTTTCCACAGTTTCGCAGTTGTACCCTATAAAACAAAAATGTGGCACTATTCTACATTCTAGACACATGTATTGGTACTTAGTATGGTTTGTAGGGCTTAGCTGCTCACCAGATCTTTTAGTTTCTTTGAGTTGGATATTGACTCACTTCACTTGAGTGCCGCCCTAAAAACTTCTTGCTGTAACATTTACTATCTAAAGCATGACTTATTTATTTTTGTTTTAGACTACGTATTAGATGCTAAACGTACTGGTTAAAATTAGTTTTAATTTTTTGTTAGACTATTAAACTTGCATTTTTCTTTTGATGCCAGTCTAGCATAAAAATCATAGACCAAATTGATCTTCTAAGGGAGCAACAAAAGATTCTGTGTGAAGAGGTGGCCCTTCATTCAAGTGCTTTAAAGCGTCTGTCAGAGGAGGCTGCAAATGACCCTAGGAAAGAAAAGATTCAGGTAATTTTCTCTGAAGAAACCGTTACTTTTTCAGTCTAAAGAAACCAGCACCCTGATAGTTTTGGTAGTGAAGGTTGAGATCAGGAAGCGAAAAGATGAAATCAAGATGAAGAGCCAACAGATAGATTCTCTTGAAAAGCATATCGCTTCTGGTATCCTAGCTTCTCACAGCACGATGGATACATCAGAGCTATCACAGGTATTGTGTAGTTTCTTTAAACCTATACTGGCTATAGGGAGACCCTCAGAATTAAAAGCTGAAAATCCAGATACTGATCCCATTATCAATCATGTTACAGTCTTTTGGTGAACTGGTGGGGCAACTGAATGAGAAATCTTTTGAACTTGAGGTAATTCAATTTAAATTTGTTTACTCCACTAGTTATTGGCATTTATGGCTTGATGGGTGTTCGCATGGGTTCTTAATAGTACATACCCATCTTTGATTCCTTATCTTTTCACTTATCAAGTACAATTTGAATATATAGTGGAAAAATAAATTAAATGATTCTGGGCCTATTGCTAATGAATTGCAACAATGCGTCTTCCTTGTTATTCTGATAAGTTAATAGTTTCGTGAGATCTCTTTATATGATGTCTTTTCAGGTGAAAACAGCTGATAACAGAATAATTCAAGAGCAACTCAACCAAAAGGTGCTATAGCCAGCGAGAGCAGTTTGCTGAAATAATTTTTTGATGGTGTTTGTGGGTGCACAATTGTATCTGGTGGTAACATCAATTTTCTATTTATGCCAGATTTGTGAATGTAAAGCATTACAAGAAACAGTGACTTCCTTGAGACAGCATCTGTCTGATGCTCTGGAGGGGAACTCCAGTGAATTAAGAGGTCCTTCAAAGTGTGACATTGACAGAAAAAGTTCTGACGGGGAGCTTTGCATCAGTGAAGAAACTATCTCCAGAGATGCTGACGTGCAATCGCTTCTACAAACACAGGTTAAGTAAATGAACTGTCTTGATTATTTTTGTAGTTATTAAAAGTTGAGGTATGTTAAAGCACGACTTTTTTAGGTAAATTCCACAGAATACTCCAAATGCAGGTTGTGTTCAAATGTGGATGCTTCAATGCGGTGTAACTTTCCTTATAATTGCCATGACAGACCAATAATCTCATTATTCTTTATCATGGAACGGGTGTCCAATTTGTCCGTATCAAAATGCTTCAAAAAAGTAAATGTACATTGATTTGTCATCACTAACCAGTAACACAGGAACTGCTTTATCCTTTATCCTGGAACCAGTATCCAGTTTGTTCTGCTTGTTTTTAATGACTTCCAGATTTGCTAGGACTAGTTTTTTTTTTAATTGATTTATTCATTCTGAGACCTACCTTCTCTTTACCTTATCAGGCAACGGCTATAGAACAACTTAATCAGAAAGTGAATGATCTAACCGAGTTAAAAGAACAACTAGAAGCACGAAACCAGAAACTTGCAGAAGAGAGTTCATATGCTAAAGGCTTAGCATCAGCTGCAGCAGTAGAACTGAAGGCATTGTCAGAAGAAGTCTCAAAACTTATGAATCATAATGAGAAATTAAGTACAGAGTTGGCAGCATACAAGAACTCCCCAACTCAGCGTAGAAATAGTGGTGGCGCCGGCAGTGTTGCAAGCAAGAACGGTAGAAGAGACAGCTATGGAAAACGGAACGATCAATTAGGAGGATCTGCAGCAGAAGTTAGAAAAGAACTCGTGATAAGCCGAGAAAGAGAAATGTCTTATGAAGCAGCACTGGTTGAAAAGGAACAAAGAGAATCTGAGCTTCAAAAGAAAGTTGAGGAATCAAAACAGAGAGAAGCATATCTCGAAAATGAACTTGCAAATATGTGGGTACTGGTCGCTAGACTAAAAAAATCCAATGGTACCAATGAATTGGATGATGCTGAACTAAGAAGAGAAACTCAAAAACTGGACGGATTGAAGATTTGGGGCGATGATTCTACATTGAGAAAAGGATTTCAATAAAGATTGTTGGGAGGTTGTTTAATTTGTTGTGTTTATAATTATTATGTGGGTGTGAATGAGAAAAAAGAATCAATAAACTAGGAAAGAAAAGAAATGTGAAGTTCAAGTTTGTTTGAGCAAAATATAGGAATAGTTGTGAAGTTTCCATTTTCTGTGTTACCTTCTAAACAGTTTGTAAGTTGTGGTGAGTTGGGTCCATTTTCAATACGATTTCTTTTGTTTGTTCCTTAGTATATCAGGTTTTGACTACACCCAGTACCGGTGTTGAATTCAGCTGGCCTTCGATGTATTCAAGGCAAAGAATAGAAGTGCTATTGTGGTGCAAGTAGCGTTAACAATGATGTTCCGTCGGATGTAATTAAAAACTCTTGTCAACAGTTTTAAACTACTTGGATATTGATTCCAACTCTACAACATTCATAATCATATAATTAGCGAACAAATAGCATTTATTCATAGATTGTTTCTTGCTTACAAATTTCATCACTAAGGTCCCAATCATTCAACAGGAATCATAATCTCATTTGTACGCAACATAGGTAATGCCCATGGTGGATTATACCTAGCTAACAAGAACTGATCCTGATTTTCCCTATTAATTACCTTATAACCATCTCTCTCCAAGCTCTCCTTCAGCTTCTTCACCTTTTCTTCCACCACCTCATCCGTTGCTAATCCTGAAAACTGAACCACGCCATACTTCCTCTCACCCTCCTCTCTTATCACAACCCTTTCATCCGTAGGCTTCGGCACTTGCTCCAGGCTCGTGTACTTGCTCGTCGGCAGTATAAACTGCATAACCATGGATGTTGGTGTTGCTTTTTCAACAGTTTCCGGTATTGTTTGTGTAGTAATGACTGGAGCCGTCATCGCTATCTTCTCAGATGCTCTTTGAGTAGTAATGACTGGAGCCGTCATCGCTATCTTTTCTGATGCTGTTTGAGTAGTCATGACTGGCGCCGTCATAGCTATCTTTTCAGGTTTAGTGTTCTGAGGATTCCCAACAGCGCCAATGTATTTTGCAAGAACCATAAATCCACCGTCACGGTCTCCGCCAAATTGTGATGGATCGTAAGCCACTTCAGCTACCACACAAGAAGTGTACTTTCGGATCTCGTAATCTTCTGATGATCGAACAACTACATATTTTGGTGTCTCCACTCTAATTTTCCCAAATACCTGACCTATTTCTTCACTAATTTTCCCAAATACCATACCCATCTCTTGAATTTTATCCGTTTACAATTTCCTGCAATGCTCTAAATTTAAGGATTAGCAGTAAAATTCAGTAGCGAATCTAACATATGTGAAAGGGAGTGAAAGACTTGTGTGTATTATCGCCTGTGAATGGAATTAAATGTGCGGACCAGAATTTTCCTTCGGTTTTTCATTTTCACTCGACGTGGAACCGTAAGATACACTCATTGCGGTCTAAATTTAGAACCATCAAGATGTTCACACAAGTCTAATTCAAACCGGTGATTCCTACGTAGCAAAGACGCATCTAAAATTATCACGCGTCTGCGTCCAACTTGTTATATATCGAAGACTATTATTTTATTTTATTTTTATTAGAGAAAATGGACTTAAATTGATAAATCTATTGTTCTTGGTCTTGGATAAATGGGCTTAGGATTAAGGGGTCACTAAGAAAAAACTAGCACATTTTTATTTTTGTGAATGAACCTTTAGTCCCACATTGGAGAAACTAAAGATGTTTCCTCTCCATATTACTTAGAAATTTGCACCTAAGGGTGGCCCCTTAGGGTTTAGACTATTTTGTGGTTGGGAGAGGACTAAGGCTATGGACTAGTTGGCGCAAGCATACTTTTCACATACGCGCGGTGTTTCGCACCGAAGCACGCACGACGCCGTCCGTCCGGTCGGTCAGGTTCGACTGAGGCTGCGGTTGCGACTGCATGTCAACCAAGACTTATCTTTTTTGAACATAATATATTTCCTTAAAAGAATTTAAAACTAAATTAAATTTTGTTTTAATGTGGGGGGCGTCTGACCCGACGAGATTTAAGCTGAATTAAATAGAGAATCAATTCACCGTTTTAATTCCGTTTCAACATTTATGCCCCTGCTTCATGCACGGAATTGATTCTCATTCAATTACTATTAAAGCTATTCCCTTCTTCTACCTATAAAAGAAAAACAAATTTCTTCTTTTCAACTTACTCCAGAAGCAGCTACTATCCTGTCTTATTTTCTCATCTTCTTGCTTTGTTTTGCACACTGCTTGTTTATTTCATTTCCATCTAAATTGTTGTTGAGTTCGTTTGAGGGTGACTAGTATTGTGCTTATACTAGTCATAACGAGCAGTTCTATCCTTGACACATCTCCGCTGTGGGGGTATATCATCTCTCATTTTTGAGGAGTACCCGCAGACTATTGTGTTAAGGACAATTTGCTGAGCAGGTGGCTCTCTCTATTGTGTGTATAAATTCAGAGATTTCATTAACCTTAACAACTTCTTCTATTTAGTGCTTTCTATTGTTGCAGATCCAACAATCTTAACACAATATCTACTTCTTCTGTAACAATGGGTAAAAGTGATGTTGATAGACCAGAAAAGTTCAGTGGCAAAGATTTCAAAAGATGACAATCCAAGATGTTGTTCTTTCTGAGTTTCCATATGCTAGATGAATTAGTTCTGAAATCCTTTGATGAGACTTTGAATGATGTTGGAAATGAAAGGGAGTTGGATAGTTGGGTGAGACAGAACTATATTGCAAAAAATCATATTCTGAACTGTTTAGAAGATG
This sequence comes from Papaver californicum, assembly GCA_023531435.1. Taxonomy (NCBI): domain Eukaryota; kingdom Viridiplantae; phylum Streptophyta; class Magnoliopsida; order Ranunculales; family Papaveraceae; genus Papaver; species Papaver californicum. The sequence continues at coordinate 1,581,548 of JAJJMC010002511.1, read as the reverse complement.
CACTGTATGATTTTTATAATGCAAAAGACAACTTTTCTACTTTTGATTTATGGGCGGCTTTAGAGGCAAAATACCAAGATGAAACTGCTGGAAGTAAGAAATTTTTGGTAGCTAGGTTCCTGGAATACAAAATGTCAAATGACAAATCTGTGGTTGATCAATTCCTTGAACTTCAGCGTATTATCAATAAGATTCTTGCTGAAGGTATGATGATAAATGAAACGTTTCAAGTGTCTGCTGTGATTGAGAAATTACCGTCTTCATGGTCATAATACAAACGTAGATTGAGACACGAAACTGGTGAAGTTAGTATGGTTGATTTGGGTAAGAATATTCAAGTGGAAGAATTACTGTGCTCTAAAGACAAGAACGTATCTTCTGCAAGGGAAATGTCCAACAAGGCTCATGTAATTGAACACAAGTCTTCCAATACTGAAAAGTGCAACAACAGCAAACGCAACCCTAAGCCTGGTCATCACAAGAAAGGTATGTTTCTGAAACCCAAATCTGGCATTGGTAAAATTAAAGGTGCATGTTATGTTTGTGGAACTCCTGGTCATATGGCAATGCACTGTAGAAAACGTAAAGACTTTAAGAAAAACAATGCTAATTTGGTTGAAAACAACAAGAACGAGTTTTCTGGCACGATGTCTGAAGTCAATTTGGTAACCAATGTGAGAGACTGGTGGTTAGACTCTGGTGCTACCAAGCATGTCTGTGGAAATATAGATATGTTCACCTCCTATCAGAAGGTAGGGGAAGGAGAGAAACTCTACATGGGTAACTCATCCGCAGCACAGGTTGCGGGAAAAGGAAAAGTTGGGTAAAGCTCACTTCTTGCAAAACTCTCACATTGAATGAAGTTCTTTATGTTCCGGACATCTGTAAAAATCTTGTATCTTATGTTGTTTTAGATGATAAGGGTTTTAAACTTGTTTTTGAATCTGGGAAAGTTATTGCCACTAAGGGTAAGGATTATGTAGGAAAGGGTTATAAGACTGGGGGTCTCTACAAACTAAATGTAACCTCTATTGAAATGAATAAAATTGATTCTTCTGCTTATGTTTGTGTGTCATTGAATGTTTGGCATGGTAGACTTGGACATGAAAACTATAAGTCAATAAATAAACTGTCTAGCATAGGATGCATACCCAAATTTAGTTTGAATAATGAACATAAATGCGAAATTGCGTAGAATCAAAATATGCTAAAAAACCTTATAGGAAAAATATTCAGAGAAATTCTAAACCCTTAGAATTAATTCATTCAAACCTAGTTGACATGAAATCAGTTCAAACTAGAAGTGGTAAGAAATAGTTTGTTACTTTTATAGATGATTGTACGAGGTACTGTCACATATATTTACTTAAAGGTAAGGATGATGCCTTAGAAGCCTTTAAGGTGTATAAACTAGAAGTTGAAAACCAAATGAGTGCTACCATTAAAACTGTTAGGTCTGACCGTGGTGGTGAGTATATAATCCCTATAAGAGATTTTTGCATAGAACACGGCATTATACATGAAGTAACCCCTCCTTATTCACCACAATCTAATGGTGTGGCTGAACGGAAGAACCGAACCCTTAAGGAGATGATGAATGCCATGTTAATTAGTTCAGGATTACCTACAAACTTGTGAGGGGAGGCCGTCCTCTCAGCTTGCTATGTCTTGAACAGAGTACTCTTTAAAGGATCAGACAAAAATCCATATGAGTTATGGAAAGGTAGACAACCTTCTTATGCATACTTTAAAGTGTGGGGGTGTTTGACTAAGGTGTCCATTCCTCCACCTAAGAGAACCAAGATAGGACCCAAAAATGTTGACTGTGTCTCAGGGTATCCTGAGCATACTACTGCATATAGATTTATGGTTGTAAGTTCTGAAATTTCTGAAATTGGTGTGAATACTATTATGAAATCTAAGGATGCTGCGTTCTTTGAAAATGTTTTTCCATTGAAATCTGATTCTCGCATGATATGTGTTGATCCCCTAGATATCCCTTCAACTAGCCAGACATTACCTTTAGAGGAAGATGAATTTGAATTTGAGCCTAGAAGAGGTAAAAGACGTAAACTGAAAAATCTTTTGGGCCAGACTTCATAACATGCTTAACTGAGACTGATCCACAGACTTATAGAGAAGCCATGACTTCTTCTGAAGCTCCACGGTGAGAAGAATCCGTCATTAGTGAAATGGATTCCATTATACATAATGGTACTTGGGAGATTGTAGATTTACCTCTAGGGTGTAAACCCATAGCTTTTAAATGGATCTTCAAAAGAAAACGTCAGGTAGATGGAACTGTGGAAAAATACAAAGCTAGATTAGTAGCTAAAAGCTATAAACAGATAGAAGGTGTATATTTCTTTGATACTTATTCACCTGTTACGAGAATTACTTCCATTAGGATGTTAATTGCTATTGTTGCCATTCATAACTTAGAGATATATCAAATAGATGTAAAAACAACTTTATATGGACCAACCTGAGGGATTTGTGGTGAAAGGTTGTGAAAACAAAGTTTGTAAACTAAAAGAATCTTTATATGGTTTGAAACAAGCACCTAAACAGTGGCATGAAAAATTTGATCATGTAATGATTTCTAGTGGTTTTAAAATCAATGAACCTGACAAGTGTGTTTATACAAAACTTGTGAATGATGCCTGTGTGATTGTATGCTTGTATGTATATGCTTATACTTGGTAAAAAAATGGATGTAATTAAATCCACAAAGAACATGGTAAATGAGAACTTTGACATGAAAAACTTAGGCCCTGCTGATGTGATCTTGGGGATGAAGATTATAAGAAATTCTAATGGATATAGTCTTAGTAAATCTCATTAGTTGAATCTGCGCTTAAAAATATAACCACTTTGATTGTAAACCTGCTTGTACTCTGTATGATCCTTGTTGTAGACTCAAAAAGAATAATCATAATGGAGTTTCACAACTTGAATATTTACGTGTTATAGGAAGTCTGATGTATTTGATGAATTGTACAAGACCAGACATTGCTTATGTTGTGAGTAGGTTAAGTAGGTATACCTGTAATCCAGGGCAGAAGCATTGGGATGCACTTATTAGAGTGTTAAGGTACTTGAAGTACACTTTGAACTTTTGTTTAAATTATGAAAGATATCTTGCGGTCCTTGAAGGATTTTGTGATGCAAACTGGATATCAGACTCAGAGGAGTCTAAGTCTACGAGTGGATATGTGTTCACTCTAGCATGTGGGTCTGTATCTTGGAAGAGTTCCAAACAGACATGTATAGCTCGATCTACTATGGAAGCAGAGTTTATTGTGTTAGATAAAGCAGGAGAGGAAGTCGCTTGGCTAAGATAATTTTTAGAAGACATTCCTCTTTGGCATAGGCCTGTGCCAGCTATATCTATACATTGTGATAGTCAAGCTGCAATAGCTAATGCTAAAAACAAAAACTATAATGGGAAGTCTATACACATTCGTAGAAGACATAATTCCCTAAAACAATTAATCTCAACTGGCGTTATTTCTGTTGACTTTGTGAGGTCTAAGGAGAATATCGCGGACCCTTTGACGAAAGGTTTGTGCAAGGAGATAGTTAATAATGCATCGAGGGGGATGGGGCTTAAGCTCATCAAATAAACTTTCCATGAAGGATACTAAACCTTGCTGACTAGAGATCCCAGGATCAAGGTTTTGAATGAGACAAATAATTTGTGGTGGGTTAAAGGAAACACTATCAGAGAATTTCATTCTCTGTCCCTTCCCTATGGTGTAGACGTGATAGTGTGACTGCTTGTGAAGGATGACTTTTTATTTAAGTCTTAATGAGTTTTATAGTTTTAATTTAAGATTGAAGTGGGGTGTAGCAGTAAACACTCTTGATAGAACTCACCTATATGAATGAGGAAGTGGGCCGCTTCCTATGAGAATTGAGCTGATTCTCTAGAGCATTCTGAGAAACGGGATACGTCCAGGGGTAAAATGGACACAACGGCACGAACTTAACAACAGCTAGAGTAATATCACGCGTGTAAGTTATTGATGAACTACACCAAATAATGGCAGTTCAAGACATCGCGTTCACTGTCCATCAAGTAGTTCCGGTGATTTCTCACTAAGCAAAGGTTCAAGACCTTATGTACACCTATTGCCTATAATGGTATTTCTCGCTTTCTGATTTCTGATTTTCATCGGGTTTTCATTTATGTGGGGGATTGTTAGAGAAAATGGGCTTAAACTAAAAAAATATTTTGTTATTGGTCTTGGATAAATGGGCTTAGGACCAAGGGGTCACTAAGGAAAAACTAGCACATTTTCACTTTTGTGAATGAACCTTTAGTCCCACATTGGAGAAACTAAAGATGTTTCCTCTCCATATTACTTGGAAATTTGCACCTAAGGGTGGCTCCTTAGGGGTTTAGACTCTTTTGTTGTTGGGAGAGGACTAAGGCTATGGGCTAGTTGGCGCAACCATACTTTTCACATCTGCGCGGTGCTTCGCACCGAAGCACGCACGCCGCCGTCTGTCCGGTCGGGCGGTCGGGCTTGGGCTCGGGTTCAGGTTTGCGTTTGCGCTTGTGCTTGCGGGTGCGGCTGCGGCTTTGGTTGTGTTTGTGGTTGCGGGTGCGTGCGTGACTGTGGCTGCGGGCCAACCAAGGCTTGCGGGTGCGGGCGTGGCTGCGATTGCGGGTCAACCAAGGCTTGCGGGTGCGGGCGTGGCTGAGGCTGAGGCTGCGGGTCAACCAAGACTTATCTCTTTTGAACACAATATATTTCCTTAAAATAATTTAAAACTAAATTAAATTTTGTTTTAATGTGGGGGGCATCTGACCCGACGAGATTTAGGCTGAATTAAAGAGAGAATCAATTGACCGTTTTAATTCCGTTTCAACATTTATGCCCGTGCTTCATGCAAGAAATTGATTCTCATTCAATTACCATTAAAGCTATTCTCTTCTTCTACCTATAAAAGAAAAACGAATTTCTTCTTTTCAACTTACTCCAGAAGCAGCTACTATTTTGTCTTCTTTTCCCCTCTTCTTGCTTTGTTTTGCACATTGCTTGTTTATTTCCTTTCCATCTAAATTGTTGTTGAGTTCGTTTGAGGGTGACTAGTATTGTGCTTATATTAGTCACAACGGGCAGTCTATCCTGGACACATCTCCGCTGTGGGGGAATAACATCTCTCATTTTTGAGGAGTACCAGCGGACTATTGTGTTAAGGAAAATTTGCTGAGCAGGTGGCTCTGTGTTATTGTGTGTATAAATTCAGCGATTTCATTAACCTTAACAACTTCTATTGTTGCAGATCCAACAATTTTCTAAAGGAAGGATATATTAAAAAAGAGAAAGTTAATTACATATGTACAAAGGAATATTCCTCCAGCTAAAAGAAAAATTTAGTACAGATTACAAAACAATAATAGTCTCCCATAGAATATAATCTGAGTGAAGATTTTTAAAAATTTGCACAGTAGAACACCACAAGAATATATCTTGATTCACTGCTATCAATAGTTTTTCTAATGATTTTATTCCTCCTCCATGGATCTCTGTGTTCCTTTCTTTCCAAACCTGCCATAATATTGCACATAGAAGAACTTGCCATATAACAACCATTCTTTTGTTAACTTTGAATAACCTCCAACCTTGCAGTAATTCTTTAAAGAGTCCAGGCATAAACCAATGAACTTGTAGAGAACATAAAAAGTAGTCCCATATCTTTGTAGTCCACCTGCAGTAAATAAATAGATGTTCTAAATCCTCATCGTCTTCACTGCACAACACACAGAGTAGTCTGCAGCTGTATTCCCCTAGATCTTAACATGCATCTGACTGGTAACGATTTTTATAATGAATCCCATGTGATAAACAAAACTTTAGAAGGTGTCATCTTGTAGTGGCATAGAAAAGTGAAAACACTATCAGCTGCTGCACCAATCAACTATTCATAGAAGCATTTAGCTGTGAAAAAGCCTCCCAAAGTATCTTCATATCCACTCAATAGCCAGGTATCCCTTGTGTGATAGGATTTGGAAAAACCCTATTTATAATAACCGCAATCGCACGACGTCTATAATGTAGAAGCGGCAAATACGGGCCGAACCCATAGGGAGCGGGGACAATACTATAACCAGTCTCTTTAATGAACTAATCAGAAACAATATTTTTGGATTTTTAGAATTGAAAATGAAATAATAGAATTAAACTAAACTAAACTAATAAAGTAAATGTACTGGAGAATCAGTAATCAAGGCTTTTAGTAGTCACCACTATTTCTATTCAATTACTGAAATGAAGCATAACTCCTGAATATTTATTATTGTTCGTTCCATCGATATCATCTATTATATGTAGGGGTGCACAAAGGTCGGTCCGGCTCGGTTCTTAGTAGAACTTTGTACCCGTACCTTCCTATGGTCGGTTCTCTATCCGTGTACTTGTACCATGTACCCTTTACCCTCGGTTCGGTTCTTATACCTGTACCTTCGGTTCCTGTCGGTTCTTGTATCTGTACCTTTTTTTTTTTCAAATTAAAATCAAATCATGGCTTAATGTTTAGTGGTTAGAGATATTCATTCAATTTCCTTAAGTACTGTTACAATAAGAATAACCAACTGTTGACGGTACAGGGTAAGTGCTGCTAACAGTTAAACAAACCTGTACAGGGTAAGTGTACACCACAGTTCAGGAAGTGTCAAAAGAACTAGGATGACTTCTCCACCCTTGTTGAAGTTCTTCCCTCAACTAACGACATCGAGAAAAGCTAATCATATGAATACAAGTCTTAAATTCTGGATGTTGCACAGATGCACAACCAATGTAGTGACACCGCAGTTCAGGAAGAAGTGATCAAACTTACATGAGTTTAACACACTAACTTAAATTTTTTTTTTGCTTAATCTAAAACTTAATAGTCTGCAGATACAAGTGTGAAGTATCACTTATTTACAGATGATAATAATAAAATACATGGAAACAATTTTAATTGTGTCTGGTGAATCAGTAATAAAGTTTAAATTAAGTGCAGTTCCCTCTCTTCTACCAGTTTATTTCTACCTGGAACCAAACCAACCAAAAAAGTGAAATCAAAAACGAAGTAAAACTAACCTAGAAAATTAACGGATGAGATTAAAACTACAAAAAATGATCAACGGTTATCATACCTCGGTACAATCGGTCCGGTATAGGTCGGTTTCGGGGTAGTACCTGTACCTTGTACCCGGTTATACTCGGTTCTTATTTTTTGTACCTATACCCTATACCATGTACCCTCGGTTCGGTCCATTTGGGGTACGGTTCTGTCGGTTCCGATCCGGTCCTTCGGTTCCGGTCGGTTCCTGTGCAGTCTAATTATATGTATTAGAGTCATAAATATCACTGGGACACCCTAAGCATGGCACATCAAAAGACTAAATCCAAGCATGCACCATCAAATTGCGTTAGCGAGAAAATTATGCGAAACTAAATATAGGTTCACAAATAATACCTGGTTATTCTAAGCATACCCTATCAAAGGATTTAACTCAAGCATGAAATATCAAATAAGCAGACAAATATATTTACGATATGCACAAAATTTATTGTATCGTACAGAACCGGTGAAGCAACAACTGATTTTTTGATTAATCGATAAACAATATCAACAATTAATCTATTCAAATCATAATAGTTTGTACCAAATAATTCAATTCAATGGTCTAATACACCAAATGGTTTCAACATAAAACCCTAATTACAAAGTTTAGCAAAACGTGGTAATGGGTTTCTTAAAACCCATAAAAAGAATTAACAAAAGTAGAGATTAGATCGAACCAATGATGTGCCTTTTGGACTTGTCGTTCTGTCTTTTTCTTCCGCTTCCACAACCCAGAAAAACTCCACCAACCGTTAATCCAAGAACATAACTCCACCAAACCCCTTATCTTTTCGTTTCTTTGTCTCTCTTATATGTTATGTCTACTTCTTTTTAGCGAGCCACTTTATCAGCCAATTCACTCACGTCCCAAGCCAACATCAACATCCGTTCCTAAAAGTCCACAATCACCTAATTAAATTTAGGTCCAATTAACCACTTTTATTTGTAGCTCAGGGTTATGATGAACATCCTATAAAAACAAAATAATAATAAAATTAATATAAAATTGATTATTAAAAAATATAAATATGGCGGTAAAAATGTATAAATTTAGTGCCTATCATTGTGTCATGCCGTAATTCCAAAAAATCAATCCTTTTAGCAAGATTTATCTTTCTAGACCAATGTTTTTTTGGTAGCAAGATAAACTATTTCTCAAATTGAAAAATTCACATTAATGCTCATTTTTGAAAATGACTTTATATTGATATTCTTGGATTATGTCAACAACAATAATTTATATGCAAGTACGAAAAATATATTATTATTCAATAAATATACCACATGAATACTTGAGATATCTTACTAGGATTACTACCATATTTAGATAGTTGCTAATCCATGTACTTTTCTAAATAAGTAAATTAGTTATGTACAATCTGTCGTGAATGGAAAACACATAGTACAAGCGCTAAATATTAATATCTTTCAGAGTTAAGAAATGACAATCATAACTTTAAATTGTTATCGCTAACTTTCCAAAGTTACAGACTTGACATAATCAAGATGTAATTTAGACGTCAACATTAAGTAATCAATATGAACATCTTTTTGGGTGGAAGTAGGATCATGTTTAAACATTTAAAAGGAATGATAATGTATATCGAATATCTAACCTTCAGTACCAAAGGAATGAATCCGAACAATAATAAATTGGAGTTATATATACATGTTCAATATTTCATAGCATTTGAACTTTCAGACTCAACTTGCACACCTTCCGAAATCTGTAAAAAAATCAAGAATGATAAAAACAGATATTTTGAAACATGCAAGCCATATTCGAATTAGGGTTCGAATCTCAGTTTGAGTTTGAACCTGGGTCCGAACCATAATTCTATTTGAATACCAAATAGTTTCGAGTCATATTTATTTTAAGTTTGTTTACGAAATTGCTTTCTAATATAACTTCAAAGCACGAAACCCAACTACGTTAACATATTTAGTTACCGAAAGTTCAATACAGTGACAAGTACAACATTAACGTTATGTCGAATTCATCGAAAGTATAGTAAACTATACTTCATAACTCTATACAATTGTAGAACACAACTTAATTATGTATATCATTCCTTCGACACTTTGATCATAAATAATAATCAAGTCACCAAATATTAAATCCATATAAACAAACTTCGTATGTTATATTTTTAGTGAATAGACTGTAAGAACTAGCTAGATAGAAATGGAATGGTCGTTTATTAGTTATTAACCTCAGTTTGAAGAGTGATGCCTTTATTTGTTCTTCAGTTCTTCGTCTTCAAATCTTCAAAAGTAACTAAAGTTCCATCTTTACACTTTTAATTCACTTTTAGTAAGCAGTTCGAGTGGTGAGTTTTGACATCTAAATTTGACAACCAGACTTGACACACCAACGCCTGTTGGGGCCAACCGACAAGTTCTTTAAAAACTTGCATTGGGGTACTTTCCATAATTTGATTTATTAGATTAAATTAGCGTCGATTAATTACTATAAGTTAATTACTTCCAAAGATAACTTCCAACTACCAAGAATAAACAATATATGCCTACTTTTTGGCAACTACCTAAAATTAGATCCAGTTGTTGGTTCACAATTTAGATAAATTCTTAAAAACAACTAAAAAATTTCCTTGCAAAAGAATTAGCTAAATACAACAATTTGTAAGCGTGTGAAAAGTTTACCTTGAAAACAAGGAAAAAAACTGCACTAATCAAGGAATAAAAATTTGGTCGGTTGTACCTCAGGTTCACGAACTCTCCAATTGGGGTTCGCAAACTCAAGTGAGTTTCGGATTCAAAAAATTCAAATCTAACTAGGTTTACGAATTCACAGAATGGGTTTGCGAACTCAAAGTTAAATTGGAGTTCAAGAACTTTTGGTTTTCGAATAAGTTCGCAAATTCTGTAGATTGAGTTCGGGAGCTCAAAGTGAAATTGGAGTTCAGGAACTTTGGATTTTAACTTGGTTCACGAACCCAATAAATTAGGTTCACAAGCTCAAGTGAAATTTAGAATTCAAGAACTTTAGATTTTAACCAGGATCGCAAACTCAGTAAATTGGGTTTGCAAACTCAAGTGAAATTTAGAGTTTAGGAAATGCCAGTGCTTGATCAAGTTCGCGAACTCAACCGCTTTAAGTTCATAAACTTTTTTTATTTGGTTCGTTGTTTCGATAGTTTCAAGCCGAGACTTGAATTCGAGACATCACTAGGCATTTGTCATTCGCTTATCAGTAATATGATCCTTTTTTACAATTTGATCATTTACTAATTTTTTTTGACTATGCTACGATAGATAGATAGATTAAAGGGAAAGTAGTCAAAATGAGAAATTAGTCTTCATTACTAACGTTTGATGAAGTTCTTCAAATGATGTCTTCACGCAATCTTCAATCTTCATTCTTCAAGAGTAACTTGGATGATTCTAAGACTCAACTACCTAATTTAATCTAGTCTGAAGCTGGACTTCAGTAGACTATAAATCAGAAAATAATATTGACATCTAAATTTGACAATAGAACTGACATACCAATACCCGTGGGCTCAACCGAGCATTCGTTTTAACGGGTACAATAATGTTTTGTTCTCTGTAATCTAACTTAATAAAGTAAGCTTTACTTATTTTCCAAAAATAAAAAACTTTGCATTCAGGTTTAGCTAATAATTTGTGGTTTATTATATTCAACAAATTACTCATTGTTTATAAGAAATCTGAATAAAATATTTTTAAAATTTGTGAAAGTATTAGGAATCTTATATCTATAATTGTTGTGGTCATGTTATCAACACTACGTTTTAAACAAATACCACATGAATTACATAATTCACTAGATTATCTCTACGTTTCCAATAAATACCACATGAATCATATAATTCACTAGATTATTTCGCTCATAATTATCCACTTAAAAATAAAATAAAAATTTGTTAAGAGTTGTTAAGGTCGAGTCTTTTTGATTTAAATATTTTTACTTAAACAAAACATAATGAAAACATTGTTACATCAATCGGTCAATTTTTTCTATTTTTTGGGTTAAGGGAACATATATGAGGAAAAAAAAAGAAAAAAGAAAGAAAGAAATAAAAGCCACAAAAGCTGTGGCTTTTAGCTAGAAATGCTTGGTATTTGGTGGTGACTTTGCCGGGAAAGTAACGTAGGAGACCCTTAATATCTGGTTGTCATTATCATTTTCTTTTTTAAAACACCTAAACTAAGCCACCCTCATTTTCCTAAGCCATCTCAATAAAGAAACATATTAATCATATTATCCAAAGTTAGGGGAAAATTAGGATTATGAAAGTGGGCGACGAATAATGTTTTTGTTTTCTTTTTCGTTTTCTGCTTAGATTTTAGATGAAGATGGTGGTGTCAAGTTGTCAGTGCAAGCCGGTGAACGGTGATCACCCTTTTGTTCATTCATTTATAAAGACAATCTTTTTCTCGATAAAAAAAATAGTTATCAAATTGTCCAAATACTTTTACTTTTGGGGTTATGGTCCTTCTCAAAAAAAGTTGGGGGAATCCATGGTCGGTCATACGTGTTAAGGTGTGACTGGCCATGTATGTACATCACGATTTTCAACCAAGTTGGCCAAAACCTTCACCATCTTCTGATAAAATTTGAGACGAGACAGTCCAAAAAGGTTGAATTTTCTAAGCCCGAGCGAATATCTTACACCGTCCCAAACCACTCCCATTTTCTTTGAGTCGTTATTTACCCACCGAATTTCAGGATTACTACAGTTACATCACTTGACCTTCGATTTTATTCATAATACTTATCATGGGAACTGAATTAAAGAATTGGCCACAATTAACTCCTGCCAAAATCCAGCTTACATGAAAGTAAAGAGTTTCAGATCATGGGGCAGTGAATATGGAAGAATAAAGTACTTCAAACTCAAAGCAAGGACATAGCCATTGCCCATTGGAGTGCAAGCAGACACCCACTAGGTTTTGAAAAGAATTAGAAATACATATATAGGTATGGTTAAACATAATTAAATTTGGTGTTTGTGTTCAAATCACTTGATTCCTTTTTGAAGCACGCGTTTAGTGTTTGGTACTATAGATTATACAGACTATATAACGATTGATATCAATATCACAGCGTGTAAATCCGAAAGGCCATGGAAAAATTGAAAAATATTTTAAAGCTTATCATACCGTCTCAAAACTAAGCTCGAAAAGAACAAGTCAAAAGTCAAGGGAGTTGTATCAGATTTTAAGCACTTTGAGGAGTTATTTGCAAAAAGGAAAAACATACTACCATTGACAAACCTCAAACCCACACAATCTATATAAACAAACACTACAGCAATAAGTTCCCCTCATCAAACTTGCTCGGCTAAGTATCTTCTACTTCCTTCTCTTCTGCTCTCTAACCAAAATCTCTTTAGATTAATCATAAACTTCACAAAAACCTTATTTTTCAGATCATTAAGGTACTTCATCATATATTTCATTCTCTATCATAAGAAAAGAGTACTCAAACATCATGTCTAGTTATTACTATTCATCATCTAACCAATTTCATCAATCTCCTTCTTTACCAATACACTTATGTTTCTTCTTTGGCATACTTTTATTATTCGTCAGTTTCTCATGGTACATCAACTATGAATCAATGTTTGAAGATGTGATGGATCAGTTCAAATTAGTACTCATCCTATCACCTCTAGTATTATTACTAGTTGTACACTGGTTATCTAGTGAAGATAGAAGAAGAGTTCCATTAATTTTTACATTACCCGATTCAAAAGATTCACTTCATAGAGCAGGTGGTACTCCATGGGGAGTTGGTTTTATTCTAGTATTTCTCATGTTTATGATTTCTTATCAATCTTCTTTTCATGAACGTTGGTTTCCTCTTATAAGTAAATGAATGATATATCATCAAATGTGTATTCACTTTTACTTAGCTAATTTGTAACTAAGTGTAAGTTCAAGATGAGATAGAGAGTATAGAGTAATTCTATTTTGTATACAAGAGACTTGCTTTTCTGCTTAAGGTTGAAATTTTGTTATTGTTTTTTCAAGTTATTTAGTGTGCTTAGTGTTCCTTTTATTTTTTAATCGGTAAAAAACCATATAACAATATTGCCGACTAGTTTCGAATCCAGATCGTGATATTACTCAGTAATTGTAAACTTAGATCAATGATATTATTATCCAATAATTTTATTGCTGATTAATTTGAGCTCAAATCTATGATACTATACCTAATAATTTTATCACTGTATTAAAATGATGTTGGCGTTTTGTATTTAACTTTGCCGTTTATTTTATGTGTATACGTACCATCGCACTACTTAAAATTGATCCCCGGCCGGTTTTAATTACCATAAAAACACCAAACGATCTACTTTGGTTAAATTTAACTACTAACAGGCTTAGCTTAATATAAACGAAATGGATGGATGAGTTGCAAAGAAACAAGAGCACTACTAAAAGAAAGCCAAGCGAAAAGTTTTGGTCAGATTCTTTTAAAATTTCAGTGGAGATAAAAGTCTAAATTAATTAAGGTGGGGTGATGTATAATTATTAACAACCATCAGTTTAGAGTTCCCTACTACTCAAACTCTTCTGCCCGTTGTAATCAGGGTATCGTAGTATTTTATTCTCAATTCTTAGCCGTCCCGATCGATGAACAGGGGATGATGATAAAACACACTCCCTGCCATTCAAGGAGAGTTATTTACATTTTTTTTTCCGATGCAAAGAACAATTTATTGATTGACTTAAAGCAACATTGTCATGAAGGATAGAAGGGTCTACAAAGTCAGGAGGTGTCTTTAATCATTCATCAAAAATAGAATTCCTACGAGCATGTTTAGCCAGTAAGTCAGCACACTTATTAACATACTTAAATTTCCAGATTTCAAACTGTTTTTACTTTAGTGAAAAACTAAATCATCAATAATGTGTCGATATTGTCATGAGATAAAATGGCCACGACCATTAACTTCCTTCACCGAGCCTTCATAATGTGATTCAAACACACCCTCCTATGTTTTATGTCCTTTAGATGCAGTCCATTCTATTGCCTTCTATACCGCAAGCAGAGGTGTAATCGGGTTGGCATAGTCCAGCACAACACATGAAGAGATGTCTTTAACGTATTATGTGCCGTGTTGTACCGACTATTTAAACGTCTTATGCTGTGCTATGTTTTTTTGGATAAAAACTCAACCCAATATAACTCACAGACACAACATATGAACAATCGTATTGTGTCGTGCTGTGCCGTGTTGGTACAACTAACTTAAACAATTTACAAATATGTTTTTCAGTAAACTAACAACGGACAGTATTATAATTCCGACTTAAAAAAAGTGGAGAGAGAAAGAATGCATTTTCCGGAAAAACTTATTTGAGTTTGCTCTAGTTCGCCTGAGTGGAAGAATCCATTGATCCTGGTGGAGGTAGTGATGTGCGTGTAGAGGGAAATGAACACATGGTTTACTCATCATAGGGGTAGTGTTGTGAGCGATTCTGATAAGGGAATCTATTCATCTTCATTCAAAGATAAACCGTTGGCGATGGGTAACCATTGTTTTACCAATGAAGAAATTTTTCTTAATGACATTATCAATGATTTGGTAGATTGTGAGATTTTATCAGATTTTGAAGATGATATTAACTCTGTGTCAGAGCAATTCTAGCCTAAAATAAAGATCGTAATTGAAAGAGTGGAGTAAATGTTGCGTCAATTTCAGTTAATAAAAGTCATAGTTTAGTGGAAATTTTCAATCTTCTATTTCTCTGCAGTTTTTTTAGGAATTTTGTTTTGTAAGACTTATATAAGTCATCGTTTCATCAGAAATAAAACACAGTTTTCATTTTCAGATCAAAGATTTTGTTACCTTTCACAAATTGGTATCAGAGCTATTACTGGACTTTGAAAACAGAGAAGCTGCAACTTCAGATTCAAAAGTGAGAGAAGATGGGTGAGGAAAAGATGAAGCTACCTCAGTTCGATGGTCACTAGGATCACTGGAGTGAAATCATGGAGAATTTCTTCAGAGCTAAAGGTCTATGAATCCTGATTGAGATTGGTTTTGAGGAGCAAAAAACCACGACAGTTCTAACAGCAGATCAGAGAAAACAACTTGACAGCGCTAAAACCAACGATCACAAAGTCAAACATTATCTTTATCAATCCATCGATAGAACAACGTTTGAACAGATCTTGGACAGAAAAACATCCAAAATCATCTGGGAGTCGATGAAGAGGAAGTTTGGAGGAAATGCTCGAGTGAAGAAATCGCTTCTGCAAAAGCTAAGAAGAGACTTTGAGGCGCTAGAGATGAAAGAGTCTGAGAACGTAACTGAGTACTTTACTCGGGTAATGACGTTACCAATCAGATGAGAATTAATGGAGAAATGGTGGCTGAGTCAAAAGTGGTGGAGAAGATCATTCGGACCCTTACTGAGAAGTTCATGTACGTGGTGGTGTCCATAGAAGAGTCAAAGGATATTGAAACCATTTGAATTCATGAATTGCAGAGTATTTTAGTGGTTCACGAACAGAAGTTCAAGAAAAGAGACAACAAGGATGATCAAGTGTTGAAGATAATACATGGAGAAGGAACGACAACCAGAGGAAAGAGGTTTATTTGGAGAGGAAAGGACGCGGTAGAGGCAGGACGTCCTTTAATAAGAGCACTGTGGAATGTTACACGTGTCATCGACTTGGACATTTCCAGAATGAGTGCCCAAAGTAGGAAGAGGAAGCAAACTATGCTGATTTTGAAGAAAATGAAGAGATGCTACTGATGGCGTACATTGAAGAGTAAGAAAGCAATGAAAAAGATATGAAGTCTGAGGTGGACATGAAAGAAGATACATAGATTTCGTTAATGGCACACACTGAAAAACAAGAAAATATGAGGAAAAATGGCTGGTTTCTCGACTCAGGTTGTTCAAATCATATGAGTGGGGACAAACCCTGTTTTCAACAATAAATACTAACTTCAAACATTCTGCCAAGCTTGGGAACAACAAAAGAATGGAAGTCATGGGGAAGGGAAATGTGAAGATGATCTTGAATAACACGTCATACATTATAAGCCAAGTATACTATGTACCTGAACTCAAGAACAATCTTTTGAGTCTCGGTCAACTCCAAGAAAAGAGGTTGACAATCATCATACATGAAGGAGCCTGCAAAATCTATCATCAAGAAAAAGGTCTAATAGCAGAAAGCAAAATGAGTATGAACAGAATGTTCATGTTGTTCGACCAAACCATCGATGAAGAGAGAGCAACACAACATCAATGCTTGCAGATTACTTCAGAAGACATGCCAAAACTTTGGCATGAACGCTACAGGCATCTTAGTCACAGTGGCATGAAGATATTGCAAAGCAAGAACATGGTACGTGGTCTTCCCGATTTTGATGCAAAAAAATTCACATGTACAGATTGTCTGGTTGGATAACAGCCTAGGAACCCCATTCCCAAGAAGAGCACATGGAGAGCCAAAGAAGTTCTTGAGATGGTGCATTCTGACATTTGTGGACCCATTAGTCCCATATCCAGCAGTGGAAAGAAATATGTTTTGTGCTTTATAGATGATTACAACATAAAAACATGGGTATATCTTCCAAAAGAGAAATCAGAGGCTTTCAATCATTTTCAAATTGTTCAAAAGGAAAGTAGAAACTGAAACAGGGAAATCAATCAAATGTTTGAGAACAAATTGTGGAGGGGAGTACAATTCTCATGAATTCTCAGACTACTGCAAAGAACAAGGGATTCAAATAAAACTTACCATTGCTTACACACTGCAACAAAACGACATCGCAGAAAAAAAGAATCGCACAATCATGAACATGGTCAGGTTAATGCTCTCAGCAAGAAAAGTACCCAGATTTTTTTGGCCAGAGGCAGTGAATTGGACATTTTATGTTCTTAATAGATTCCCAACAGTTGCCTTGAAAAACATCCCACCCCAAGAAACATGGAATGGAGTAAAACCAAGTGTAGAACACTTTAGAGTGTGGGGAAGTCTTTCTCATGTGCACATTCCAGATAAGAAGAGAGGTAAACTTGATGATAAAAGTCTTACTTGCATATTACTTGGTTTTTCAGAAGAATCTAAAGGATGCATGCTGTATAATCCCGAAACCAAGAAGATTGTCACTAGCAAAGACGTGGTGTTTGAGGAAACAAAAGGTTGGAACTGGGAAGAATATAGCAATGAACATATCAATTCTGAATTGACTTGGAATGATGATGAAGATATCACATGTGATGCCAACGAAGATGAAGATAGTGACAGAGGGAATTCAACTGATGAATCAAACAATGCAGCTCAAGAAGAGCAGGTCGTGGAAGCCACGGAGGGACACGCTAGAAAACCTCCTAGTTACCTTAATGATTATGTCACTGGTAATGAAGTTACTGAGAAGAAGATGAGGTGAATATGGTTGAGATTAATTCCAGTGACCCTTCATCATTTGAAGAAGCAGAAAAGAGTTTGAAGTGGAGACAATCCATGGATGAAGAAATGAATTCAATTGTGAAAAATCAGACTTGGGAACTCTCAGACTTGCCTAATGGGATGCAGTGCATTGGAGTAAAGTGGATCTACAAGACCAAGTTCAATGAGCATGGAGATGTGAACAAGTACAAGGCACGTTTGGTAGCGAAAGGTTACTCACAAGAGTAGGGCACTGATTACACAGAGGTATATGCACCTGTTGCTCGGATGAATACCATCATAACTATAGTAGCCACAGCAGCACAAAAAGGTTAGGCCATCTACCAATTAGATGTAAAATCTGCCTTCTTCCATGGAATTCTCTCGGAAGATGTTTACGTGCAACAACCGGAAGGTTACGTTATCCAAGGGAAAGAGAATAAAGTCTACAAACTTCATAAAGCATTATATGGCTTAAAACAAGCACCAAGAGCCTGGTTTAGTCGAATTGAGGAATATTTCATCAAAGAAGGATTTTTAAAGTCCCAAAATGAAGAAACTTTATTTCTGAAGATGAAAAAACAAGGTAAAATTCTGTTTGTGAGTATTTATGTGGATGATCTGATGTCTCAATGATGAGAGAATTCAAGTTGTCAATGCAAAAGGAGTTTGACATGACAGATCTTGGAAAAATAAGATTTTTCTGGGAATTGAAGTGTTACAAACATCTGAGGGCATTCATATCTCTCAATCCAAGTATGCTTTAGAAATTCTAAGATGTTTTCAGATAGATGACTGCAATGCTGTGTGTAATCCAATGGTACCTGGAAGCAAACTTGACATGGATGAGGGAGGAGATCATGTAGATGAAACTCTCTAAAAACAGATAGTAGGAAGTCTCATGTACATCACTACAACAAGACCAGATCTGCAATTTTCTGTAAGTCTAATCTAATGAGTAGATACATGTCTAATCCAACAAAGTTACATTTCCAAGCAGCAAAAAGGGTGTTAAGATACCTAAAAGGCATTATGGATTATGGTATCTGGTATAAGAAAGGAGGCACATGAGCGTTGTTGGTTTATACTGATAGTGATTTTGCTGGAGATATTGACAGTAGAAAAAGCACTTCAGGGTATGTATTTCTTATGAAGGGTGCTGCAGTAGCTTGGTCTTCAAAGAAACAACCAATTGTGACACTTTACACCACAAAAGCAGAATATGTGGCTGCATCAGCTTGTGCTTGTCAAGCTGTCTGGTTAAGAAAGGTCTTAGAGGAATTGGGATATGAAATAAAGGAAAGTACTGTTATTCTGTGCGATAATACATCAACAATCAAACTTCTAAAAATGGTTAATTAGATTTGGTACGTGAGTTTTGTCCAGATTTAGTGTTTTTACTTACATTTGTCCAACGTTAGACTTTAATACCTGGAATCACTGTTCACCCTGGATGACAAAGTTAAAGTACTGACTTCCGTTTAATTTTTTTTAAAAAATTAAAAAAAAATAATACTTAACAACGTTAACACGTGAGTTTTTTAAAACTCACATGCCTTCTTATACATCCTACGGCTATGATTCTTCAGATCCAACGGTCAGATGTTATTATAATATAAAAATATTCAAAAATAAAATTTAGTATTATCAAATTGATCTTTGGAGTGTACACTATAAACTAGAAAGATACAAATATTCTTATGAATATTAGACCACGACTGTCCAGTTCGCATAGGCACCAGGCGACCATGGATTTGGGCTGTAGAGGGTCTAGGTATACCATGTGGAACATGATTGGCTGGGATATATGAAACAGCTGTCCAAACAAGAACCATCAAAGGCACACCATAGCCTGCAATCATACCTTGAATCCATCCTGTGAAACGGAACCAATGTCAGGCTTACCAGCGCCATATCTCCATGATCGTGCTTTTCGACTTTGCAATCCAGTGAGTAACAAACCAAATGACATAAAAAACACAAACATCCCATTTGAAAATCTCCATGACGTACTAAACTTTGGTAGGTTTAGATTTTCTCTTTTTGGTATGCGAAATTCATCAATAATTCCCTATACAACAAAAAATACACATCACTAGCTACAAGTGAATATCAAGTTAATGATATCAGTTAAAACAACCGACCCAACTCTTTTCTCGACAAAAAGAAACTGTGATTCATTTTCTTACTCTAATTGCTTCCTGCATAAAGAGCATAGCAATAAGCAGGCCAAAAAGATTTTAGTTAATAATAGTCCTAGTTTAGTGGAAATTTTCAGTCTTCTATTTCTCTGCATTTTTTTAGGAATTCTGATCAAAGAGTTTTGTTACCTTTTACACTCTGAGATTAAGATTCCAAATGTTGATATTGATTTTGATACGGGAAAAAAGATTTGTCAAAGAAGTGGTGTATTATGGGAAAACGGTTGCCTTCAAATTTCTTCAGGAGAAAGTGAACCAAATGTGGAAATTATCTGCTCCATTTAATATTTTCGATATCGGGAGAGATTTTTTCTTATTTAAATTTGGTAATCCTGAAGATTACAAAAAAAGTGGTTTTTAGGAGCCTTGGTTTATTTCGGGACACTTTCTGAATTTGCAGAGGTGGAGCCCTGATTTCCGGCCATCAACAGCCAAAATGGAGAAAACAGTTGTGTGGGTTAGAATTCCGGAACTTACATTAAAGTTGATCTTACTACTGATCAAGTAGCTCGGGAAGATTTGCTCGAGTTTGTGTTGAGATTGAGACATTTAAACTACTTATTCCTTGTATTCAAATAGGGGGTTTTTATCAAAAAATTGAGTATGAAGGCCTGAATCAGGTTTGCTTTAGATGTGGTAAGGTTTCTCATACACAAGCTAATTGTACTAAAAAAAGCAAGGAACATGATGTGAAGAGTTCTTCTTCTAATATCGATAACATACAAGGTGTTCAGGTTATTGCCAATAAGAAGATTGAAAATTTTGTCCCTTGGATGCTGGTTGAGGACAGAAAGAAGAAGAAAGTGGTTAACTTTGAGGCTGCTCGTGGGGGAAGGAAGATATTTAGCAATATAAATATGATTGATAGTGTTGATGTTCAGGGTTTGTGGATTGTGGTCTTAAGGAGGAATCAAGAAAGAGGTGGAGTCAATGGCCAGAATGGTAATGTTAATGGAGTTTAGCGGAGAAGGGAGCATGAAGGGTTATCTAATAGGTTTGCTACATTACAAGTTGAAGGTATAGACGGGGTGGCCATTAATGAAATGCATGATATGGGTGAAATTATGAACAATAATGGTAGTAATCTGGATTTAATGGAGATAGTGGGGAAATCGATTATGAGTAATTATATGAACGGTAAGGAGCATCAGTTATGTGATCATACATAGGAGATTAACATTAAATAAATGAATGTTGGTGCTTCCACTTCTTTGGTTAAGGGAGTTACAGAAGTTAAAGGATTTTGTACTAAAACTCTTATGGGGAAAGTGAATACTCGGGTGTTTACTGCTAGAGGTAGTATAAAGACGGGCTTCCATAGGGATAATGATTTATTTGGTAGCCGTAAAACTTTAAAAAATGGAGCATCAATTAGATCTGCTCAATGTCTTTGTTAGAATTAAAAATGGGTTATTATTTAAAATGATTTTTGATTATTATTTAAAATGATTTTTGTTATTAAATATATCTTAGTGGATCAAGGGTTACTAGTAGGGGTGTGCAGCGGTCTGATCCGGTGGTTTTTTGGCTGCCCCAAA
>JAJJMC010002511.1:1524948-1550276 GCA_023531435.1 Papaver californicum | reverse complement strand
AACGTCGGCACTCAATCACTTAATCCAACGCAACCTTAATTTAACAATATTTCGTCTAACATCCACTGGTTGAGATCTCAAATATGCAAATGACATGTCTAGGGTTACCCAATATGTATATATAGATAGAACTTATACCATTATATTGATAGACTAGACCAAATATTTACCTTATGCCACTTCAGCTTACGTATTCCCTTTTCCTTCTCTTCACCAGCACTACTTTCATTTTGATCTGGATCTTTAAACATGACAGAAAACAACTCCTTACGATACATGGCAATGAAGGGAATCTAGCAGGATGAAGACAAAATACTAGTGCATCAATAAGAAATATGGAGGAAGATTCCATGTATAGGGTGAAATTTTCCTTACATCATGCTTCTGCACATGCATCAGTTCCAACAACTTTAATACATCCCCCTTAGCCTTTTGCAACTTCTCCATCCGCTCATCGTTATTTTGTTCACCAAAAGTCAGATCGCCAAACAGGGATCCCATGTTAGCATTAAGTTGGTTAATTATCCATGAGCTCTCATCTTCTATAAGCATTTGTTCTGTCAGAGTAGAACCAGTGCTTTCTTCAGGTATCTAAAGTGGAGAGGAAAAAGTGAGAAGCAGAGAAAAGTTGGTAATAAACTTTTAGAAGAACCATAGTAAACAATTGCATGTCATGTGAAGAAAACCTGAATTCTCCCGGGCACATCAAGGTCTCTTATTATTTTATCCTTCTCAGTCATATATTTCTCTGAGAGAATAAATGGTTCGATTTCATCTTCAATCCTCTTTTCCCTAGATTCTTCATATCTACTACGCTTTTCCAGGCCCTTCTTCTGAAGCATTAAGAGCTCGTCAACATCACAAAATATATCATGATCTTCCATCATAAAAAACCGTCAATTACAAAACTTCCATACAACTTCGGGCAGTGGAGTTAAAAAACACGCTCTCTTTTTTCGAAGGCCAAATATGCTGCAGAGGCAGGACTCAAAAGTTTTTCCTGATCAGATAAACAAACCTGATGTATCCCAAGAGGTAACCTTGTTCCATTCACAAATGTTTCTTGTTTTCAGATAAAATTACATGGTGCACATGTTCACCTGCAATACCAAGGTCACTACAGAGTTCTCGGAAAGACTTCTAATTCTCAGCGCCAACTGATTGTTTCATAGAGATGTTTGTGGTTCCTAAGGGACTTGTCCATGTTCAGAAGAACGTCGGGCTGGGGAAGGCCACTACTATGACTGCTTTCAATAGCCATTTTCCTGGGACTGTCATCCTTAGCACTATCTTTGTTTCGAGCCCTGCGATACCTAATGACATTTTGGCTCAGAATTTCCTAGTTGATGAAGCAGTTATAGCTAGCATAAAATCTAAACTTGGCGCTGATGCTCTTATATGTTATATATCTAAACTATAATTGATTTTGTTATTGTAATATTTAATCTATATTTATCTATTGTTGCTCTCCTGCTTATAATGAAAGATATCGAGCCCCCACCGCGTGACCACACATAACAACAACATGAAATGAAAATGGCAAAATCTCTGTAACAATTCTCAAATAGACAAACAAGCTTTACACCCATCAGACCATCACAACACTCTATTGAACTCAAAAAAGGCAATAGTATATGAATTTCAAGCATTCTTAAAAAAAAAGAGAAAACAGGTATTAGCGAATATCATATAACCCCTGAGCAGAATTATTATAAAGCAAAACTTAAAACTAGTATTGGAAGCAACAAAAACAAGTACCTAGTTACATAAAACCATTTTATGGTGAATTTCATAAAACCAAAGAACAGATTTGTGGTGTCTGAATTAATCAAACATAGCAAGTAAAGAAAATGAAATAGATGTTTAAGAAAGAAAGAGAATATTCAAACCTGAAACGGAGAAGAAGACGGAGGGGGAAGTGCTGCTGATGTTATTCCAAACCCTAAAAAAAAACATAGAATTAAACCCAATTTCAAAATCAGTTTTAGAATCAATCAAATTTCAGTTTGATTTGAATGAGTAGAGAGAGGGAAAAAACCTAGAAATTTTCCTGAGAAAATCTGGACGAGAGCTCTCTTCTTCGTTTCTCTCTCTCTCTCAAGATGAAAGTGAAATGAAACTCACGATTTTGGTTTTATTTGGAGGGTAATCTAGTATTTTCAGTTTAATTCCCTTGATTTTATTCCGGAATTGGATTACATTCCATAGCCCAATGGAATGGAAAAGAAGGATTATGTGGGAATTGGATTCCTTTGGAATTGGATTCTGAGTTTTTTGGGGCTGTTTGGTTGGAGGTAATTGGGCTGATTCCCTTGGAATCCAATTCCTAGGAATTCAATTACCCCGAACCAAACGGGCTATAAGATTCATTCTGGGGAAGGTTATCTCTCATAATCAATATGTTTTTATTCCCGGTAGTCTCTGTTTAACCTGCTACTGTGTGTAATGAGATTATTCATTCTTTCAAATCTAAAAAAGGTATTAAAGGTTGGATGCCTTTGAATTTGGATTTTGATAAGGCCTGTGACGAAATCAGTTGGGATTTTATTGGAAAGTTTCTAAGTTGTATTGGTTTTGAATGCAAATTGATACATTGGATTATGTAGTATATTACTTCTGTATTCTTTCAGGTGTAAATCAATGGTTCCCCTAGTTCTAGCTTTAGTCCACCGAATGACATGAGGCAAGGGGATCCCTTATATTCTTATCTTTTTATATTATGTCTTGAATCCTTGACTAGATTTATTAATGCTAGCATTTCTAATAAATCTATTTCGGGGTTTAGTATTGCTAGGGGAGCTTCAATGAGTACTCACTCTCTCTTTGCTGATGATAGTATCATTTTTTTGAAAGCTAATTATTTGAATGCTACTAATCTCAAGAGCTTGCTAGATAAATTCTGTTCTCGGAAAAAAATTAGTGAAGTCAAATCCACTTTAATCACTTCTGCCAATACGGGAAGGAGTTTCACTAGAGGTCAGGCTCTTAATGTGCAAGTGACCACAACCCAGGTAACTATCTTAGGATACCCTTACAATGTGGAAGAATTAGTGAGAAAACTTTCACTGACGTTGTTGAAAAAATGGGAAATAGGATACAGGGGTGGAATTCAAGAGCTCTTAGTATGGATGACAGAAAATAGTATGCTTAAATCCACCATTTACCTTGTTACTAGCCACATTATTCCATGACTAAACTCCCAAAAGGCTTTGATTAATAAATTGGATAGGTTAGAAGAATTTTTTTGTGGAGTGTGTATAAGGATATAAAAGGAGATCACAATATTAGATGGGATGTTGTTTGCAGACCTACTGATATGGGAGGCATTAACTTAAGAGACTTGAATCTTAGTAACCTTGCATCTTGCCGAAATAGCCTGGAACATTCATTCCAATCCTGATTATATTGTTTCTAGGATTCTTAAGGCAAAATACTTTAAAAAAGAGAGTTTTTGGATAGCTGGGGCTACAAGTAATGCTTCTGCATGTAGGAGAAGCATTATGAAGGGTAGAAAAGCTATTAGATAATGTGTTCAATGGTGCATTGGCAATGGGAAGAGTGTTGATTTTTGAAGAGATCATTGGGTGAGCAGTTCCCTCATTGCCACTACCACTGGTAAGGACATATCCTCCCTCCCTTAGAAAATGTCAGATCTTATATGGAACCCATTATGATGGACTGGAATGTTACTAAACTCAATAGTTGTCAGCCACCTTGTTGATGGTGAATTTTTGACAAGGGAGAAAATTGTAATACTCTTCTTGTAATACTGCTTTAGCCTAGCCGCAGAAGCATGAAATAAATATTAATTAGTTTCTGACAAGCATCAGAATAATGAATATTACTCCTATCCTACATTCTGCAAGAAAATCAAGAAAGAATATTCAGTTCCTGGCTAAATTAGCCCTGCAGCTCTTTGGCATATATGTGCACTAGAGAAATTTCAGAGCTTATTCAACTAAAACCTCGTTATTTCATGTGCATCCGTGCAAACTATTTGTATAAAACAAAATATACTGGTTATAAAAAATTGCAGATATTCGGAATAGAGGCGATGATATATATGAATGAAAACATTAACTGGATGCATACCATCTATTTGCAGAGTCGCACCAAATATTATCTCAAGTTGCAAACTTCCACGGCTGAATCTCTTGAATATGTTCTGTATGCACTGCATAAAAGTTAAGCATAAATTATAACAATTAAACCTCACAAGATTGAGAGACAATAAATAGGCCATAATTATGGTCACGACATTAGAAAATGCCAATGCAAATAACATATATACAATGGCATTGGCACCAGCAAATGCCATCCCTAGTAATCCCTAGCCACACTCCTCGCACAAACGAATCAAGTCAATAAGCCAACAAAGCACAAGCATAAGCGCTAATGAAAGGGATAGAAGTAGCACCAGGAGAAGTTCTAGCAGCGGTAGCCCTAGCTACTCTCTATCCGTCACTACTGCTACTCCACACCTATTGTTGCTGTCGCGCCATTATTCTTTGCTCAATCTAGTGCTATTTTTTGTTTGCTCGTGCTAACACCATTCTTCGTTGCTAGCACCATTACTTAATCCATTACCACGACAAATTGGCATAAAATCTACTAGAAGCATTATTTTACAACAAGACTCATGGCTTTGAAGCGATAACTCCACCAACTCCAACGAGACATCAAATCATATTACATGGGGGGATTAAACATGGGGTTTTGGTCTGGTGGTTACAGCAACATGGGAGTAGCAGCATCCCATGACAAGAAAGTTAGAAAGTAAGTGGTAATGGTCGAAGCGGTTGAATAGATGATGGAGTAATGATCTGGAAGTTTCCAGAAACTTCCCAAGACAAAATGGAGGGTTGCTCGCACAACCTCCATCTCTCCATATCCCAACTATCTCCACTAATTTACAAGGAAAGTGTGTGATCCCAATTACCATAAATAGGCTACTTAGCCCATTTCAAACACAGAACAGAGAACAAAGATAAAAAATTCTCACAAGCTCTGTTATTATCCACTACAACACACAATTCAACACACAATTCAACACACAAATTCCTTCAACTTTTTTAGATTCCCTCCCCTAAGATCAACCCATCTCCTCTTTTGTAACCGAAGCCAAGCATAAATAGACATTCTTCTTGTTTGGATTCGTTTTGTACGATTTTGATCCTCGAACCTAAAAAGTACTTCAACAATACATTGTTTTGCCTAGGAGCAATTTTTAGGGTACAAACAGTTAGCGATCACCGCGGGAGATCAACCTCTTTATAAAAAAATTCAATTCTTCAAAAATGGTGGACCTTAGGTCAGGTTCAACAACCAATCCCAATTCAAGTTCAACAACCGCTACTAATACTGGTAATACCAGTGGTGGAACTCCAAATATCATTCCTCAAAACACCACTGAACCAAAAATCCTCTCCGTACCACTAAAAGTGTCAAAGACAAGGATCATGCGTCACCAACCATAGCCGATTTGATGAAGCGACAAGAGACTTGGATGAAACTCAACTAGCTATGGCCACCACTCAGAAGGAAGTTCTTACCTTCCTTAAGACTTTAAATGAACAGTTAACACCGGAGCAGTGTAATCGTAAAATAGAGCAAGCCAAGAACGTAACCGCCGGCGGTGCCAACATATCAAAAGCTAATGCATAAGAAGATAATGAAGTACAAACCATCATCGACCGTATACCAGAAAAGAGTCAACAACAACAAAACTTTGTCATTTGTGAAGACCTGAAAAGGCTCATGCGAAATCGTGGAAAAGAAGATTCATTTTCGTTCCATCAACACCAACCCCCTTACCCAACAGAAATTCATAGGATCGCACTTCTGAAAGGCTATTCGTCTCGTCCATTCTCATTGTACGATGGCACCAGGAACGCTCGAGAGCATATTTCTCGATTCCTGGAATCGTTAGGAGTGCATGAATATAACTAAGTGTTGTGGCTCAAAGAATTCTCGAAATGTCTTACGGGGAGAGCTTAAACCTGGTTCTATAAACTCGCCCCCACCAACATCTCTAGTTTGTCTCAGATGGTCAAGGCTTTTTATAACAAGTATTTCTTTGTCTCTGAGGAAATCGCTTTCTCCGACCTGGAAAGAATGTTCTAGAGAAACAACAAGCATCCCAACGAGTATGTGAAGAGGTTCAGAACACAAGCTCTCGACTACCATGACCAGCGACAGAACAACAATTGGTAGAGCTTTGCATTAATGGTATGATTCCTATTTATCGTGCCTTATTAGGAAATTTACAATTTCAAACCTTCTCTGAGCTATATGAGGCCACCAAGATATCAACAACAATTGCTCCAGCCTTGTTGGAAAGGACAAGGCCCGCCATAAAAGAAAGTTATGGAGACACCCATGGAAGTAGACGTCTGGTGAACAAACAACATTCTACCCGTTACTCCATAAGTGTTGTCACTGATGAAGGATCCAAGAGAAAAGCAACACCTCAGTCGACATCACATGCCAAGCGCACTGCGTCAGCCCCGACGACAGCATCGAAACCAACTCAAGGACAAGGCTCACTCGAGACTCCGCGTCAGTCACAACGAAACAAGACTGATCTAACAATCCCAGATTTCCCCTTTCCCATGGAAGAGGTCCTCGACCTGATGGAATTATGGGTGCAAAATAGAGCTACCAAGTTACCGCATGTGCGGCATCCACCCAATGAAGAGGACATTGCAAATCCAAAATATTATCACTTCCACAGATTCGTCAATCATCCCACTAGTGAATGAAATGTCTTGAGGTGTATATTCAGAGAAAAGATCGACTCAGGAGAGCTACACATGGGGACTAAAGGTGTCCACAAAGATCGTCTCCCTGTTAGGAGCTTCACCCTTTCTGGGGATTCCGTCAACAAAAAACGTTCAATCCATGATGAAGTGCATATGTAAACTTCTTTACCTATCGAAAGCACAACACAAAGATATTTTTACTTTCCTCAATCGTGTCGTGTCGAGTAAGCGTCTACTATTCGCCAAAAAGCTACTGTGTATTGATAAGTGCATGATTTACACGTTTATAGTGTCAATTCCATACTAGTTTTAGTTATAATTCTTGGATATTATCTTGTTATTACTTTGTTTTCTATTTTATTTGTTTCTTTAGGTGAATCATCCAAAAATTAATGGAAATGGTGTTGAAAAGAGCGAAGAAGAGAAAATGGTTCATTTCGAATTGAAACTGAGAAGTTAGAGATGAAAAGTACACTTTTGGAGTGGAAATCAGAAGCATTTATGGTTAGAAAATTCTCCAAAGCTAGCCGTAAAACAATTCGAAGAAAGGACCAAGTTATAGATTAAATTACGGCTAGGAAAACATGGAAAGCTAGTCGTAGACCTGGGAGATAAGGAGAGTTTCGTCATATTTACGGATGAGAAATCATTTTAACCCATACATAGAAGGAGTAATGTTCGAGAGAAGTGTCAGGGTCAGATTTACGGCTAGGAAATCCTCTAAACCTAGCCGTAGACAAGTCGAAGTGTTGAAACAAGAGTTCCAGATTCACATACGGTTAGGAAATCACTCCTAACCTATCCGTAAAATGTGATGAAGATATATGAATATTATGAAGAAACCAGCTTGTATATTACAAAGATACAAAGCCAACGCAAAAAGAATAAGGTTAATCGGACGCCGGATGAAAAAGTTATGGCCAAAACAGTGAAGGAAGAAAGTGAATTCCAGACTCAGTTACGGCCAGGAAATCCAAAAACCTAGCCGTAAATGACTCTGGAATCGGCCAAAACATAATTTAACCTACGGTTGAGTCGTGGGAGGAAACCTAGCCCTAGCCAAAAATGTTTGGTGCGAATTTGAACTTCTAAAAAGTGGAAAACCCGGTCCCGGAAGGATTCTAAGCCTTAGATATCATGAGTACTATATAAGGATACTCCCAAGACATTAAGAAGACATCTTTTTACATCGTTACACAACTTTGAAAGTCTTGGAGGAGATCAACAACACCAAAAGAGTAGAAAGCTAGGGTTTCAGAGCGGTTCCATTATCGTAACGATTTCTTAACTATTTTCTTATAGTTATAATATGGATGCTTCTACATCCATGAGTAGCTAAACATCTAAGTGATTGAGGATGAATTCTAAGTTCTAATACATGATTCAATTTAGCATATAAATCTATTCTTCTAATTATCCCACGATTATTGTTTTTTTTTTTTTACTAATATGAATATTTATGCTTGATTGATAGATTGTTTAGGTGGCCAACTAATTCAGTTTATTAATTAATTTAAAGCTAATAGAGGTTTGTGAGATACATGTAATAGTCGAACACCTCATATACATGTAGAAAATGCGAGACCTTACAGAGGGATTCTGTGGAGCGATTGCGTGCAAAAACAACACTAGTAAGCAAACCGAGCTTATGTGTTTGATGTTAGGATCAACCTAAATTAACAAGACCTAAAGCATTAAATTAAGTTACACCTTGAGAGATTATTATGGGTGGATCAGACGATAGAATCTGGTAGTCGAGCGATTCCGTATCCAGTGATACAAGGAATTTTGGGGATAACATAGCTTATTGTTATTCTACGATTTGTGATAATTGGTGATTAACAATGAATAGATTAGTATACTACTTTGATGAATGTTTAGTAACGAAAAAGGATTCCTCGATCATATTTCTCTCCATTGCTTACAACCTAATTACTTTTAATTGCTTTCTTATTTACTTTGCTAAAATTTAAAACAAACCCTCTTCGTGACACTTCAAACAACTGAAAAACCTCGCTCCTCGTGGGAACGAACTTGACTTCCATTATATTATTCTTTAATTGAGTGGAAATAAGATCACTAATTTTGATTGCACCTACGATATGCATCAAATTTTGGCGCCGCTGCTGGGGAGCAGTTGGTTTTAGTTGTTATTTATTTTCGTTTATTTTTGTTTTTAGGTTTATTTTTTAGTTTTTAACTTTGTTTTTTATATAATTTTGTTTCCAGGTACTTAATCTTTGGCACCTAAATGTTGGGATTACCGAAGGTGCGGAATTCAAAATCGCAAGGGGACAGTATTACAAGAACCTCAATTTTCGCTAAAAGATCCACCTTTATCGGAGATGGGTGGTCTTCAACCTCCAGAGAAGAAGTTACGAGAGTTGACCTCTCCATGTTTAGATTCGCAACCACTTTGTATTAACATAGCTGCGCCAGTGGAACTGAAGTTGAATCTAATTCACCATTTGCCGAAGTTCAAGGGACTTCCAGGCGAAGATCCGAACCGTCATCTTCAAGTATTCCAGCACAAGATGACATGTCTTAGGAAAGGTACCGAAGACAATAATAAGGCAATGCTACAAGCCTTTCTATCTTCTTTAATGGATCTAGCCGAAAAGTGGTTGAATTACCTTCTTCAAGGGAGTGTTACAATAAGGACTGAGATGAAAAAGCTATTTCTAGAAAAGTATTTTCCTGCTTCTAAGGCGGCCGCTGTTCGTAAAGAGATTAGTAGCATTTTACAAATTACAGGGAGTCTCTTCATGAATACTGGGAGAGGTACAAACAGTTGTTGGCAAGCTGCCCTCACCACAACATATCCTCAACACTCATCATTCAATACTTCTACGAAGGATTACTTCCATAGCTTAGGAATTTGATTGATGCAGCCGCTGGTGGTTCACTTACTGAAAATACAATCTCGTAGGCGACTAGTTTGATTGAGAGTATAGATTCAAATGCACAACAATTTTATACAAGAAACAACTCAAATGTCAGGAAAGTTAGCGAGATAGGAGAGTCTTCAAATATAGAGCATTGATTGAGTACCATTGAAAAGGAAATTCATCGTATAGCTTATGTAGTTGCTCCACCATACGAAGAAGAGGATGAGGTTAATGAATTATTCCCTAATCCAAGGCCGAGGGTATGATCCCTATTCTAATACTTACAATCCAGGTGGAAGGATCACCCAAATTTCAGTTATGCAAACAAGCAAGCTACAACTCCTAATCCGTATGTAAGACAAGGTGGCTTTCAACAATCACAATTTCAACCACAACCACAACTGTAAGTTCCTAACGAGGACGCATCCGAAATGATGATTACCATGATGCAAGATCTCTCATCTATGTTCCAACAAAGTCAGCAGAATAACAAATCAGCTATCAAAGACTTGCAAACTCAAGTGGGGCAATTGGCGACTGACGTGAATCTACTTAAGGCAAAAGCATCAACGAATTTGCAATCACAACCTTTTGTGAATCCGAGAGAACATGTTAATGCAGTAACCTTGAGAAGTGGAAGGCAAGTTGAAGAACCACCATAACGAGAGAAGGTTAGTGGTAAATTAGAAAAGAAAGTAGAGAAAGAAATCGTGCCAAAGGAAAAGCCAATCTCAAGAGAAGGTTCCTACCTTTACCATACCACCTCCTTTTCCTGGTCGTTTTTCCAAATCTAAGAAAGAAACTCAAGATAAGGAGATCATGAATATCTTTAAGAAGGTGCAAATCAACATCCCATTTATTGAAGTCATCAAAACTATGCCTAGATATGCCAAGTTTTTGAAGGATTTGTGTACAAAGAAGGATAAGTTAATTCCTAATGAAGTTACTAAGGTGGGCGAGACTGCTACAACTATGTTGTTAAAGAAGATGCCTGCAAAGTGTACGGATCCTAAAGGCTTTACGGTGCCGATTACTATTGGTACTAAGAGGTTTGAGCATGTTTTACTTTATTTGGGAGCATCCATAAATGTTATCTCAACCGATATTTATGATACTTTGAATCTTGGAACTTTAAAAGAGACAGGGATTACCATTCAATTAACGAACAAGTCCAATATATTTCCCAAGGGACTCGTGGAGGACGTGTTAGTCCAAGTGAATCAGTTAATCTTTCCGATTGATTTCTATATTGTGGGTATGCAGAATGGAGAAAATAGTTCATCAACTTCGTTACTTCTTGGGAGACCGTTTATGATAACTGCAAAGACGAAGATTGATGTTGATAGTGGTATACTCACTATGGAATTTGATAAGGAGATCATTCGCTTCAACATATTTTAAGCCATGCGTTACCCTAGTGATGTTCACTCTGCTTTCTCTATCGATGTTATTGGTTCGCTAGCACATCAAATGCTTGATTTGAACAATGAAGATGAACTTGGAGTTGTGTTGCGTAATAGCATTAAATTTGACGTTTATGGGCAGCCAAACTTAGACGTTGACTTAGCCAAATATCTAGTGAAGATGTGTGGTGCTTTAACGACACTACAAGAAGCTCAAACGGGTAATATATCATACATCTCTTTACCCGTAACTAATGAGGTTCCTTTATGGAGGCACATAAACTAGAATTGAATCCTCTTCCCCATCACTTAAAGTATGATTACTTGGGTGATAAAGAAGAACTTCTGGTGATCATTTCAAAGAACCTCACTGCCATACAAGAAGAACACTTGATTAGGGTTCTGAACGAGCACAAAACGGCTATTGGTTGGATGATTGCTGATATCAAAGGCATTAGTCCATCCATGTGCATGCATAAAATCTTAATGGAAGACGATGCCAAGCCAGTACGTGATGCTCATCGTAGGCTTAACCCCCCAATGATGGAGGTTGTGAAGAAAGAGATCCTCAAATATCTAAGTGTGGGGGTGATTTAACCAATTTTTAACAACAAATGGGTTAATCCGGTACAGGTGGTACCAAAGAAGTCTGGTGTTACCGTTGCCAGAAATCAAGATGATGAACTTGTTCATATACGAGTTCAAACAGGATGGAGAGTATGCATAGACTACAGAAAGCTTAATTCTGCTACCCGGAAGGATCACTTTCCTTTTACTTTCATTGATCAGATGTTATAGAGGTTGTCGGGACATTCACATTATTGCTTTTTGGACGGTTATTCGGGTTACAATCAGATTGTTATTGTACGTTTGCATATAAACGGATGTCGTTTGGTATTTGCAATGAGCCTTCCACTTTTCAGAGATATATGGTCAGTATATTCTCGGACTATGTGGAATGCATTATTGAGGTATTTATGGTGATTCCTTTGATACTTGCTTAAAAAATCTTAAACTTGTTCTAAAAAGATGCATAGACATTAATCTTGTTCTTAACTGGGAGAAATGCCACTTTATGGTAAAACATGGTATAGTGCTCGGTCATATTGTGTCCTCTCGAGGGCTCAAAGTAGAAAAAACGAAGATAAACTTAATAAGAAACTTACAATACCCCACTTTGGTGAGGGAGATTCGCTCGTTTCTTGGTCATGCATGTTTTTTTACAGGCGGTTTATCAAAGATTTCTACAAAATCTCAATGCTAATGTGCAAATTGTTGCAAAATGAGGCTACTTTTAACTTCGACAAGGAATGCAAGGTTGCCTTTGACAGATTGAAAGATTTGTTGACGACTGCACCAATTATCAAGTCACCCGATTGGAGTTTACCGTTTGAGTTGATGTGTGATGAGAGTATTATGCAGTTGGAGACGTTTTGGGTCAAAGGGTGGACAAATTATCCCACGTGATTTACTATGCATCTAGGACCCTCAACGATGCACAAATCAATTATTCCACCATGGAGAAAGAGTTGTTGGCTATAGTTTTTGCACTAGAAAAATTTAGATCATACTTGGTTTGGCACAAAAGTGGTTGTATATTCTGATCATGCAACACTTAGATACCTACTCAAGAAGAAATAAGCTAAGACGCGACTTATACGCTGGATTCTGTTGTTGCAAGAATTTGATATAAAATTAGAGACAAGAAAGTTGTTGAGAATACAGTTGCTGATCATCTTAGTAGACTTGTTATTTCAGAAGAGGGCCTTCCTTTACAGGATCGTTTTCCAGATGAACACCTTTTCTCAATCGATGCTTCAACACCTTGCTACGCTAATATAGTGAACTACTTGGTTAAAAGGCAAGTACCTAGTACAATGTCTAGTTTTAAAAAGCTAAAGCTTAAGAATATAACAAGCAATATGTGTGGGATGATCTCTACTGGTGGAAATACTGTGCTAATCAAATTATCCGCAGAGACTCTGAATTTCAATCTGTTTTTAGTTTTTGTCATTCTTATGCTTGTGGAGGCCATTTTGGTTCTAAACGTACCGCTATCAAAGTTTTCGAGAGTGGATTTTATTGGCCCATCCTATTTTGGGATGCATATGCTTTTTTCAAATCATGTTATAGATGTCAATGGACGGGCAACCTAGGTGCTCGAAATCAAATGCCACTCACACCAATTCTCCCTGTGGAGATATTTGATGTATTTGGAATTGATTTTATGGGACCTTTTGTTAATATGTACGGAAAACTTTATATATATCTTGCTGTGGATTATGTTTCAAAATGGGTGGAAGCTAAAGCCACCCCTACTAATAATTCTCAAGTTGTTTATGAGTTTGTGAAGGAAAATATTTTCACTAGACATGGAACACCATGTATGGTTATTGGTGGTGGAGGTTCACACTTTCGAAAATCCTTCCATGCTCTTCTTAAGAAGTACAATATTACTCACAAGGTCGGTACGCCGTATCACCCACAAACTAGTGGGCAAGCTGAAATTCCAAATCATGAGATTAAGTCGATTCTAGAGAAAACCGTCAATACTACACGAAAATATAGGAGTTTGTGGGTCAATGATGCATTATGGGCATACATAACGACATATAAGACACCGATTGGTATGTCTCCATATCGGTTGGTTTATGGAAAAGCTTCTCCCGGTTGAACTTGAACATAAGGCTTTATGGGCGATAAAGATGTGCAACATGGAGTATGATAAAACGGGGAAACAAAGGCAACTAAAATTTAATGAACTAGAGGAGATACGTAACGATGCACGAAAGTTATCGTATATACAAAGAGAAGACTAAGTTCTTTCATGACAAGATGATTTCTCGAAAAAGTTTTGTTGTAGGAAAAAAGTCTTTTTATTTAATTATCGTCTAAAATTATTTCCTGGTAAGCTAAGGTCCCGATGGGTGGGACCATTTGTTGTTACTAATGTTTTTCCTCATGGTGCAGTGGAAATCTCTAGTTCCAAAACTGGGATTTTTTTTAAAATCAATGACCATAGATTAAAGCCATACTATGAAGGTTTCACTACGGTGGATGTCAATGAGATTGAGCTTCATGATTTGCTCCCCCTGGATGAATAATACGGGCAAGTAGATAATCGGCTGATGAATTCAAACCAAGCGTTGCATGGGAGGTAACCCATTGGTTTTGTATTTCTATCTTTATCCTTTGATTTTTATTAGTTTTACATATCATGTTAGAATTTCCCATCTTGATTTTACTTTGGAAGAGTCAATTTACATTGAGGACAATGTAAAGTTTATGTGTGGGGGAGTGGTTCAACATATAGATTTTTAGTATTTGCTTTGTAGGTAGATTTTTTTTTTTAATCTTTTTGTACATATTTGGATGAAAACCTCCAACTTTTAGAGAATTTAGAGTCACTTTGCATACTTCTAGCTAAGTTTACATACAGATTTCTAACCGAAATAACTGAACTTAGAAGTATTAGAGACCTATATTCGG
Organism: Papaver californicum; assembly: GCA_023531435.1. Lineage (NCBI taxonomy): Eukaryota > Viridiplantae > Streptophyta > Magnoliopsida > Ranunculales > Papaveraceae > Papaver > Papaver californicum. The sequence goes on along the minus strand of JAJJMC010002511.1, from coordinate 1,535,735 downwards.
GGTGCTTAGTTGTTGAGAGGCCGCTGACAAAAAGGGACTTAAACCGTCGGTAGAGATTGCAGTGTAAGAGAAGTTGATCATTCAATACCTATGAGTGAGGCACCAAACCTGCAATTATTTGTACCTGTCTAAATTGTCCGTTTAGAGTGTTTCATCTGCGCAAATTCCGGGTAGAATGATGAACTATCCAACCTCGTACCGATTTCAACACTACTTTTTGATCTCTTGAGTGCTACTTCTATCAATCATGAGGGTGTCACCAGAATTGGTAATTCTATCTTGTAGTCTTATTTGCAGTCGGCACCATTCTCTCAACAACAACAGATCCATAGAAACACCATTATCATCAATAAGCGGATAATCACAAATTTAAAGGAAATTCGAAATATGTTCAAGGTTTACCAGCAACGGTACAAGAAAAAGCTAAATTCATATTCAAGTGAAGCAATAATACAATGAGCAAAATTATGTATACATGTTGAAGACTTATGTACAAGAGCGAAAGAAATCAAAAGTTGAGAGTTAGTGAAGTTCATGATATCAAGACAATACAAGTGGGAAAGTCCTTATCCCACGGCCATAGTAGTTTCATTGTTTATTTCATTTATTTTTGAGTTTATATCTTCAAAAAAAAAAATGTTTATCATTGCTTTAATACATTTCTTTTTGTATTCATTCAATAAGGCCGTGTGGAAGAAGAAATTTATGAAGAAGTTTCAAGCAACAAGAATTTGAGGAAAATAGTTACAAATTGTCAAAGTTCTACAAAGTTCAAGAGTTCATCATCAACAGTTGAAGACCGGAGACGTTTTTGTTGGATGCTATGAGAGGTGGTGTTGATTGTAGACCGAGTGAGAAGATAAGTAAGCGTTCCCATCCTTGCATAGTGGTTGATTTCCTTTCTTAGAGGTCACTAGAAGAAAAAAAAGGTTCTTTTTAGTCCCACGTTTCTATGGGATAACATCTTCATATAATTTGGAAGGTTCCTTTCCTTCCCACCATTCAACGCGTGCAATATTTCTATCTTCACTCCTGCTTGCACACATGAGAACCGTAAAGTGCATCTTTTGAGTGCAATTTCATAAAATCCTAATGGTGAGGCAGAACGCTTATTCGGTCACACTTGAACCTGGATTCTTTCAAATGGTGCTTTTCTCCTAACTCAAGGGTTAATCATGAGAATAATGTTCTTTGGTATTTCTAACTTCTTATTATTATTGTGCATAAACTTTATGTCCTTGAAGCTCTTTGGATTCTTGTGACTTTGAGATTGGAGTAGGTTTTGTGGGTATACACCTCTTGTAAACCCTCACGAGACTATAACTCATACACTAGGGACACCTCGGGGTTTAAAGGCTTGTTACACATGCTAAGTTTAACCGTGTCCTCGACGAAATGGATTTGTTGTATTTAGTTTAGGTTAGTAGTTTGTACGAGGACTAGCAAAAGCTAAGTGTGGGGGAATTTGATAAGTGCATAATTTATACGTTTACAGTGTCAATTCCATACTAATTATAGTTATAATTCTTGAATATTATCTTTTTATTACTTTGTTTTCCATTTTATTTGTTTATTTAGGTGAATCGTCCGAAAATTAATGGAAATTGTGTTGAAAAGAGCTAAGAAGAGAAAAAGGTTCATTCCGGAGTGAAACTGAGAAGTTAGAGCTGAAAAGTACACTTTTGGAGTGGAAATCCAGAAGCATTTACGTCTAGGAAATTCTCCAAAGCTATCCGTAAAACAAGTCGAAAAAATGACCAAGTTTCAGATTAACTTACGGCTAGGAAAGCATGAAAAGCTAGCCGTAGACCTGGGGAGATAAGGAGACTTTCGTCAGATCTACGATCGGGAAATCATTTCAACCCATCCGTAGAAGGATTAATTTTCGAAAGAAGTGTCAGGGTCATATTTACGGCTAGGAAATCCTCTAAACCTAGCCGTACACAAGTCGAAGTGTTGAAACAAGAGTTCCATATTCAGATATGGTTAGGAAATCACTCCTAACCTAGCCGTAAAATTTGATGAAGATATATGAAGATTCTGAAGACATCATCTTTTATAGGGCGAAGATACGGAACCAACACAAAAAGAATGAGGTCAATCGGACGTCGGATGAAGAAGTTATGGCCAAAACAGTAAATGAAGAAAGTAAGTTCCAGACTCAGTTACGGCAAGGAAATCCAAAAACCTAGCCGTAAATGACTTTGAAATCGGCCAAAACATAATTTAACCTACGGTTGGGTTGTGGGAGGAAACCTAACCCTATCCAAAAAAATTTGGTGCGAATTTGAACTTTTAAAAAGTGGAAAACCCGATCCCGGAAGGATTCTAAGCCTTAGATATCATGAGTACTATATAAGGAGACTCCCAAGACATTAAGAAGACATCTTTTTACACCTTTTATACAACTTTGCAAGTCTTGGAGGAGATCAACAACACCAAAAGAGGAGAAAGCTAGGGTTTCAGAGCGGTTCTATTATCGTAACGATTTTTTAACTATTTTCTTATATGTATAATATGGATGCTTCTACATCCATGAGTATCTAAAAATCTAAGTGATTGAGGATGGATTCTAATTTCTAATACATGGTTCAATTTAGCATATATATCTATTCTTCTAATTATCACACGATTATTGTTTGTTTTTACTAATATGAATATTTATGCTTGATTGATAGATTATTTAGGTTGCCAACTAATTCAGTTTGTTAATTAATCTAAAGCTAATAGAGAGTTGTGAGAAACCTGTAATATTCGAACACCTCATATACAAGCAGAAAACGTGAGACCTTATAAAGGGATTCTGTGGAGCAATTGCGTGTGAAAACAACACTAGTAAGCAAACCGAGCTTATGTGTTTGATGCTAGGATAAGCCAAAATTCACAAGACCTAAAGCATTCAATTGAGTTACACCTTTAGAGCTTATTCTTGGTGGCTCAGGCGAATAGAATCTGGTAGTCGAGCGCTTTCGTATCCAGTGATATAAGGAATTTTTTTGGGGATAACAGAGCTTATTGTTATTCCACGGTTGGTGATTAACAATGAATAGATGAGTATACTACTTTGATGAATGTTTAGTAACGAATAAGGATTCCTCGATCATATTTCTCTCCATTGCTTTCAACCTAATTACTTTTAATTGCTTTCTTATTTACTTTTCTAAAATCTTAACAAACCCCCTTTGTGACACTTTAAACAATTGAAACACCTCGGTCATCGTGGGAACGAACTTGAATTCCATTATATTATTATTTAAATTAGCGGAAATTAAGATCATTAATTTGATTGCACCTACGACACGCATCATGTATCTCAAGTCCGCTTCAGAAGACGTAGTCATCAAACGTGATTAGAAACCTAGGTTGGGACTTGTCACCACTACTTGCCTCAAGGAAATTGAGTTCAAGCGAACACCAATCGATGTGGGCACCGACGTCATTATCATCACTATCAAGACTTAGATAGATGCAGGAATTTCCAGGCACGAAGCCACGCATTAGCCAACTGTAATCAAGAATTTTGAGGGGAAGTCCCAGAGTGCTTACGGACACATCACTCTTGAGGTAAAAATGGGTGACACCCGAACACATGTCAAGTTTCACATTATCAAAGAGGATCCAAATTATTACATGATCCTGTGACGCCCATGAGTCTGTAACAACAAGATGGGAGCAATTGAATCTCCTTTATCGGCACCAGCACTTCCAAGACTTTCAAACAAGCCAGCAAATCTCGAGGACGACCTATCAGACAAGTTGCGTCGTGCGATGGAGCTGGATGTGAAGCAATTATCAGGTGAGGATGTAGCATCATATGTCTGAAGTTTTCGCATACATGTAAGTCATATCTAACCAACTTATTTACAACCAGCGATCCCACGTCCCATCAAAGCTTGGGGACTTGACCCGGATATCAACCCTACTCTGACTCAACGATGTGAATGGGAAACTGATCCTTTTCAAAATTTTATCTAATGGGTATGGATTGTCACTACTAGAGATAAGCAAGATAGTGACCCGGGCATTCAGAAGACATATCATGAAGTTAAGGGGCCTGAACCCAATGCCTTCTATGTCGGAGATACGGTAAAGAAAGTTATAGCCTCTTCCAAAGAAGATCCATATCTCAACACCGAAATAATGATCGGTGGTTACTACAAGCTTGTCAATACTGACAAGGTCATACATGGCAAGTGGATTACAACTCACGACACTTAAAACATTCAACCACCACTTCGCTTTATTTCCCTATTTTACGTAAAATTTATAATTCCTTCAAAATGTTTGCAATATCTTTCATTTGTACTTAGGATTTCGGTTTATTAATCAAACAAAGTATTATTTCTTTCAAAAAATATATATCTTGCAAATCATTCAAAAAGAAAATCTCTACCCACTTAAAATCCCAAAATAAAACCACAAAGAGCCATATCTACCAAAAACCTACAAAGTCCAAAAAGTCTAGGAAAACTCCTTGAAAACCGATTCGACACCTTCAACGTATTCCTGCTCCAATTGATCAAGAGTCTAAGTTACGAGCTTCAACTCTCGAAGCCTATCAACATCACATTTAGCCTTGGAAACCGTTTCCAAGTTATAAGATACGACTTTCTCCTGCAAATGCTTTTCAATAGCTTCTAAATAACGACGAAGCCATGAAACATTAAGCTCAACTCTTTCAGCTTCATTCAAAGAATCCTTCCAGTCTTGAAGCACCACCTCAGAAATTTCTCTACGGGGAAGAGAAAACATCTCATGTACAGTTGGCAGCAACACAGATACATTCTTCTCCAGAGTACGATAGTTTTCAGGGTTACCTACGAAGAAATGGACAAACTTCTTCCATACTTTAGTATATAGCTCAGGGTAGGCGGACGAAACAGTGAAGCCTCTGATGCACACATGTCCATGAAGAATTCTATCAAACTTAAAGTCAAAGCTAACTCCAGCATTTGGGCACTCAATCGAAGCAGTCTCCATCATATCAACATTATGTACAACGACACCACTTAGAGTGTTTTCTTCAACAATCGTGTCAGGAAAATATTGCTCATGATTTTGAGTTGGAAAATATACATCACCAGCATTACAACTCATGGTAATCTCCAATCCTTCGCCTTCAAGTTCATCTCTTTGTTTTGGTTCATTTCCCCCTAAAACAGAGATATTATAGAGATAATAAGCCAAAATGTCTCAAATCATAAGGAATTGAAGCACAAATCATGAAATTCATAAAATATGTCCATTATCAACCTAAAAAATTTGTTTATAAGTGTTTTTTTTTCATGTCATGTGGTTTACAAGAGATGCGGGTCGTTTTGTAAAAATGTCGTCAGAAATGTTTTTACATAACCCTCTGGAAGAACTGAAACTGGCGACAATTGGTAAGGAATTTGGGGATTATTTATATACCAAATAATTCATATGTGTTCTACTATAACATGCTAAAATTTCGTGACAATCGGAGAAGCGAGCTAATAAGGGCAGACAAAACGGCCGACTACATGACAGTTGAAAACCTACAGAATTCTACCTGGAAAAGTTCTGGACGCTCGGTGTCAGGTATTTTTCACCTATCAAACGGAATCCAAATTCATAAATTCTTTTTTCAAAAGTTTTCTATATCTCTTAGCTAAACAATGAGAGGTCAACCACCTCATTCCGACTTAGGATGAAGATTCTACAGTCATTACGGAAAGAATACCTGAATCTGAATTTTTCTGACATTGAAAATTGCCAAAGTTCTACATAAAATCATGCATGGTTCTACACATTTGGGGGTTTAAGATTTATAATTATTTCATTATGATTCTAAAATAATGAAAGAAACTTACTTGAAGTTGCGACAAGTCATCAGAAGCAGAAGGCACCTCGTAATGTGATTCACCGCCAAGTTCTTCCTTCCCAACCCCGAATTCTTCGATTACTTCAGTACGGGGTGATTTCTCAGAGCCGTGGTCATCTCTGTCTTCTTCCTCAGAGCTTTGAACTACAACAGTAATTTTTAATGTCGAATTATTCATATTGATAATCATTTAAGCATAATGGTTATTCACAAGAATCAGAATCCATCAAATTCAAAAAGACATAGAATTTTTATCCAAGAATTTCTAAAGGAAGCTTTACTCACGACATAAGCAGCCAAAGCACCAGGAACAAAAGGGACACCAAATTCAAAGGGTCGAACGCAAGAGTCACTCTGACGAGTTACGTTCCCAGGCTATGCAAAGATGCTTGTCATAATGAAGTATTAATATTTTTCATACAGAAAAGAAGACTAAGAGGAAATACAAGACACTTACTTTCTTCGAGGGACGGTCTCCACTACCAGGCATAATTACCCGTGGCCTTTTTATCCTAGATTGAAGAGTAGCATTCACTACGTTATCATACATAGATTATTCTAGGAACCACGACTGCAAGAGGAGAATTAAACACTTAATTAAAAAAAAAAAAGAATAATAATGAAAGACGGTTTGAGATACCTGTGTCAAGCTGATGATCGAGTCACGCTTCAATCCGGAGGTAATTCTCAAGTTCGGATGAGCTGCTAACTCCTTTTCAGAAGGTTCACTGCGAACATCAGAAGGACTAGTCAACATGAAGTTCTTGAGAAGAATAAGTTGTGCATTCCAGAAACCAACATACTCATTAGTAACACGTCCTTTTCTGTTGTCCTGGAGAAAAGGAATACTTCGACCAGCAATATTGTGCGCACCCTCAGAACGTTGAAGCATCTACAGAAGGCGTCGCAGTGCCGTAGTGAGGAACAGATTGATCAAAACCCATCTTCCGAGCTTTCCTATCAATATTGTAACTATGAATGATGCATATTTAAACAAACGACAAGGACGTGCCCTGGGATACAACTATTCGTGAAAGAGGCCTCGCCAATACTAGTAATATTACTCTCACCTCTTGAGCCGGAGCGTAGGACAATATCAGATCTATCAACAAAAGTCCCCGATGGAATCACATGAGGAACCTTCGAACCCCAGGGTATGAAATTTAGTTTATTCTCGTTATCCATTAAATTTACTTACTCCAACGAAGTATTCTAACATACCCTGTCCATTCACTTGGAAAAGAAGGTCGAGTCTTTGGTGCATACTCAGGAAAATGTTCCCAAAGCCAGGATTGCATAAACATAACTGATGTAATTTTTAAATAGTGGTAAAAGATTCGATACTCAGATTTGTAAAGATTTGATTTTTAAACCTAATTTTTAAAACTAAAAATAAAGAAGATTAAAGTAAAATTAATTTCAAATTATGGGAAGGACTGAGACTAAGGATTCCACCAATAGCCAATTTTTCGAGCGATAAAAATCTTGCAACTCGTATATTCAATTTATTCAAAATATTTCCAAAGTTGGATTTTCAAAATAATAGTTGTAAGTCAAAAGGATGAGACATCAAAAGATCTAAACTCAACATGACCCATCAAAAGAAACCACAACTAATTGATAAAAATCATTTTTTTTCCAAATTTAATTCAAAGCAAATAATAGTAAAAGAATTGCACAAAAATAATATAATAAGAATTACCACTTTATTATTGGAAAAATAGCTTCCTACGTCTCCCCAGTGATGGTTATTAGCTTATCATGTTGGAAACACTCTCAAAATAATTGTTCATAGCTCAAAAAGTGTTTACAATGAAGTAATAAAAAGAACACAAAATATTTGATACGAATGTAAGTGTTACAGACTGTGTTCTCTGTGTGGCTGAAGAGAACAAAAATAAAGTACGGACCCTGGACGTTGTAGAAATATGAAGGAGTAAACAACAGAATCAACAACTGTTTTATGGAGCCTTATGTTCTTCCTGTTCTTCACACCAGCAAAATTCTTTTTCTTCCTGGAATTTTTTCGGCTGGCTCTGGATGACTTGTTTCTTGATATTCTTTGCTATTTATAGAATTAGATAACCCTAGAAACCTTTCTTAACCGATAAGGACTCAAAGAAGAGTCCAGATCAAACTCCAAATACGTGTTAATCACAAACAGGGAGAGTTATCCTTTTCCGATAAGAACTTGATTTTTTTAGCAAATTTTCACGAGTGAATCACTCATGAATGACGTGTTTTAACCTTCTTTGATTGTTTCATCACTTGGGTAACTCAGAATCACCCCAAAATCCCTTAAAATTCGCACTTGAAATAACTCAGACACTTTTCTCACCTAAAGAATATCTCCCGTGAGTTTCGGTTTTTGAATTTGAAAGAGGGGTGCCCGTAATCCAACTGGTGGGTGCCTTTATAAATTTTGCTGGGTGCCCTTAGTAATTTCCTATGTGCCTTTAACAACTTTTTATGCCGATTTTTCCACAAATATTTATTTCTCAAAAATACCTACAAAGACATAAAAACCCATAATAAGTATAAAATCAAGCATTAACAAAAATAGAGAATTGAACACAATTTAGACACAAAAATGTGTCTATCAAATACCCCCAAACTTACTATTTGCTAGTCCTCGAGCAAATCTAATCTAGAAATAAAATCCTAACTCATTTTCGCAGGAATCGCGACTACGTTTAGCATATGTAATAAGCCTTTAAACCCCTAGGTTTCCCTAGTGGATGAGTTTTGTCTCGTGAGGGTTTACAAGAGGTATACCCACAAAACCTTTACTCCAAATTCTAGCTACTCGTGAACGATTGAGGACAAACACTAAACAAGCTATTAGTTGGCATACTAAATTCTTTGGTTATGGAAATCATTACCCTATATGAGTCCAATTGTTGTACACGAGTTTTTACTCAGCGTATTAAAATTCATATATAAGCAAACAAAGATCTGCTTAGATAGTTGTTCAACCACGATACTCAGAATCTATCAAAGTTCAATCACATGAAATGATTTAGAAGATGGATATAGACAAATGAAGTTTGCGTATGTTGACTAAGGTGAACGGTGTTTCCCATATCTGTCTGAAGGTCAGTACCAGGATGAATCCTAATGGATTGAGATATGCTCCCACTGCTCTTAATCCGTATACTAATATCGATTCAACTGGTATATACAAGGGTCCCAGCGATCGATTTATTGAAAATAAAACAATTATAAATGTATTGACAACATGATTGGATCAAATTGAATCCAAGCGCATGCTTCTTATCAGCATCTTACATGATAGTTCTCATGGATCCTGCGTTCCACGCTTGCTTAGGCGACGAAGACAGGGAGAACACACACATATTGCTATCATAGTGTTAATATTCGATTTTTTTTGTCTGAATAACAGTATAATAATCTCAAACACTCTATTCCATCCTGGCGGCGATAACAATTCGATATTGGTGCCCCACCAAATCACTTAGAGAAACACAAAATTACAAAACAGAAGTGATATGGTCGAGATAGACTCCGAGATATGGTGACGACTATCATGTTATTTCTAACACCTGAACTCTGTCCTTTTATGAATAAATCATTTAACTGGACACACCAATTCCTATAGAAAAATATCTAAGTTTCCATCTACCTAAAATGGTTAGTGTCATCCTGAATTGTTCACAAGCTTCTAAATTTTGGAGTTTTTATTTTGCACTTAGAGTTTCGCCCTTACCCCCAAAATTAAATCTAACATTGTCCTCAATGTTCTAAAGATGAATGATTAAAAGCATGATTAAGGAGAAATTGTTACCAATCGAAGGAAAGGAGTTAAGGAAAGATATTACCGTGTCGCATGAGCATGGGTTACCTCCCAAGAAATGCTAAGTTTAAAGTCTTCAGCCAGACTAAGAAAGAATTAGTCACCTCATAAAATCATATAGCAATATTCGGAACAACTGTGGGTCATCTGAATCAAATAATACCATCCAAAACAGAAGAAAACTGTGACAGGCCCAGAAAGTGAACAAGCAAAGTTCAAGCTTATCCTTATCTAGTGTCTTGTTTAAGAAAACTACATCTAGTTGTGGTTCAGGTTCATGCTCTATAAAAGGGTCTAAATAAATATCTTAATGGGATGGATTTCCTCGTAGGCAGGATCAACATGATCGGGTTGTAAAGTTTGGAGTAACTCAACTAAGAACTTAGAAGTACATAATAATAACCTGAATAATTGTGGATCCTTAAAGTCAATCAGATTGGACTCACACAGTTGACTTCTATGAAGGTGGTCATTCTTAAACAAATGTGTTGATTCTAGTTCCCTAAAGTAATTAGGCTTAGTTTCAAAACTTAATAACTGACACATTTGAAATTCAAATGTTCCCACATATGGAAGAAAATATTTTGGTGGGAAAACAAAGTCAATCTTGGTATTATTTCCTAGGTAAACCACATCAACCATAGGATGGGTTTCTAACAACTGAACTTCTTTTTGGACATCAACATGCTCAGGGAAGATAGTTTGAAGATGATCTTCTAAAATGGTAGAAGTGCATATGCCAAGTCCCAAGTTAGGGACTTTAAGTAGGGATACTTGAAAATCAAAAGAATCATCGGTACACCCAAACTTTGGGTGGACATAACTCTCAGATGGACTAAAAACTATTGGTTGGATTCTAGAGTCCTTAAGGCCAGAACTACACTCAGCTTCCTCTATAGAAGGAAATAAGGTAGAATTATAAACTGGTAGAAGTTCAAAATTAACTTTCCATATATTATAAGTATCCATCAAAGGTGCAGAATCTAACAAAGCATTCACCTCATTAATCACAATATCATCATCAACGTCAAATCTAAAGTGGGCTAGGCATTTCTCTAATGGATCTTCTAACAAAGTGTTTGGTAATGACTCCTGAACTAATGTTCCTATCATGTTCACCTCTTCAAT